>PVHY01003432.1:47618-95156 GCA_004024945.1 Uropsilus gracilis
GATAGATAGATAGATAGATAGATAGATAGATAGATAGATAGATAGATAGATAGATAGATAGATAGATAGATAGATAGATAGATAGATAGATAGATAGATAGATAGATAGATAGATAGATAGATAGATAGATAGATAGATAGATAGATAGATAGATAGATAGATAGATAGATAGATAGATTAGATAGATAGATAGATCATGCTTTGATAGATTAATATATTAGAGTTTTGGATGAGAACTCAACTCTTGAGGATAAAGCTGACTATTTCAGTCCAAAGATTAAAAATTTAGAAAGCTTACAAATGTGATAGAGATAAAATAAGTAACAATTGAGATCTTCTAAGTATTGTAATAGAGATTTCAAATAAATGGTATATATAAATCACCCTGTATTTAATTGTAAATTGGAAAAAATTTTGGCTAAGTGACATATTCCTAGATTAAAATTTGAATTTCTCTGGTAGGAAGAGCATTTCACAAGAACGTTTATCATCACTATAGTCAGAGTTTATGTAAAAACAGTAGATGAGAAAATTGCAAAAATGCCATAAGGCAGCTATATAGGTCCATATTCAGTCTATGGCTCCATGCAGAAAGAGGAGCTGTTTACTGGGAAGAATGTTAATTATCACATAAGAGCCACCATAGCTCTCACTTGGCTAAGATAATAAAGATAACGCAGTCACACTGTATCCACATTCCAAACTCCACTCCCTTTTTCTTGCAACCCACTCACTTCCCACATATACCTCATACAACCTTACAGACATTATGTTCTCCAAGGATCCTACTGTTCATCCACAACCATCCATGTGATCACTAAATAGAAGTCTTATTCCTATTTAGTAACAATAATCACTACAATTTATGTTGCATTTATTATAGGTGATAGGAGAAACCTAACCAGGTGGTTCCATATAATTTTCCTTGTTTCTTTCTCTAGTCCTTCCCAATTTATTGTCTGTGGGATGGGGGTCACATGATGATCTATAATCTGTTCTCTCAGATCATTCTCCTTTAAACAGGATAATCCAGAAAGAGAAAGATAAATGCTGGCTGGTCTCATTTATATGTGGGCTACCGGGAAAACAAACAAAAGTACTCAAAAAGTTAAAACTAGCTGAACTAAAGCATACAAAAAGCAAGGGGGAGAAGGGGAGGGAAATATCAGGGGAAGAATGAACACAAGTGATCAGGATGACAGTTTACAGTTACCTTGATGGTGGGAGAAATGCAGGGTATACAGAGATATAAATATACATATATATTCAATTAAAATAAATAAGCAAGATTCTGTTAAGGTTTCTTTCTTTTAGCTTTCCTCAATCATCTCTATTCCAGTCTATATTTCTTTATAAAGCCCAATTATTTCCCTGCAATTGGTTTTTCCTTCATCATAGCTTATGTTCCACTTCCTAAAATAAAATTATTTAAAATTTAAAAGTTACTATTTTCTACCAGCTCCTTGATGGCTTTATTATACTTTTTTTTAAAGTGTACTTAAAAGTAGTTTATTAGCACTTGCCATAGAGTAATGTATCTAATCTAATTGTTTCTTCAGAGATTTTTCTTTCATTCATTTAAAATATGACTTCTAAAACTGTGACTCTAGGCATATATATATATATAAATTAAAATTAAACAGAGTAACCTTATTTCCTACTCAAATCCTTAAATGAATTGTAAGCTTTATCATCAGTTAACTATAAATTCTCTCCATCAGTTAACTATAAATTCTCTCTTAGAAACATTTTCCTGTAGTTGGTGATAATTAATAACTTCCTTACATAAAGTGTTATAAGTTTTTGCACAACTCTGGAGTTACACAGTTTCTAAAAAACCCAGACCATATGTGAATTCACTGACTAATTTACTCAGTTTTATTCTACCACACATCATTGTTGGCATCAAAGTTCATAAATCTTGCTTCATTCTGGGAAAGATGATTTATAGACTAGTCTTAACTGAGTAAAAACTGAGTTTGTAAACAATATAGTAGAGAACAAAAGTAAATGTAATTTTGGTTTGTACATGTAATTTTGGTCTATACATTTTCTTTTGATGGTATAAACATTGAATTTTTATGTTCCAACTTAATAAATTGCAGCAGATCTTTATTGTGTAAATTAAGACAAGGCCACTATAAAACAATTAAAACTATGCTATGAAAACTCTTTATACTTTTAGACCCCAAATGCTTTCTATATATGTTTTATATATATATGTAAATGTTTTACATATATATAGTTTAAACTCAGAAGAATAGTAATTTGCTTACCTTTAATCTTGAAACACAAAAAATTATCATTTAAATAAGCCTTAGATAACTACCCAATCAATAAAAAGTAACTCAAAAGCACCAATTAAATACTGAGTATATTCTTAAAGATATCTATACAGAACAATTATATTCTCAACTGACATTAAGACTAAGATAATTTTTCTCACAAATAAACAGCAATTATTCCACACTTTGACTATGACTAGACCCCATCTTATTAACATTTTTTTATATCAAGGTAATATTGGTTTACAATGTTCTATATGGTCTAGAGATATAATATCATCCCCTCCATTTGTATTTTACGACACCACACCTATTTATAAGGTACCCATACTCCTTCACCATAGTTCATATTGTCAGCTCCCCACACTGCTCTCTACTCTCTTCCTCTCTCTCTCTGGTAATCTCATTCTGTGATCAAATTTCTACAACTAGTCATTTTGTTACAGTCTTGGTTTTGTTTCCCTATAGCCCCCATATAAGTGATACCGTCTGGTTCACCTCCATCTCCATTTCCATCACAGCTGTCAAAAGCACTAAGAATTTATCATTTTTAGAGTTGAGTTGTATTCCTTTTTTTATAAATATGCTATCTCCTAGTCTAGTTACCTGCCTTTGTACTTAACTTGAATTTTGAAAATAGTGCTGCAATGAATGTAGGAATGCACACATTCTTTCATATTAGTGTTTTCACATCTTTTGGGTACATATCTAGGGATGTAATTACTGGTATGATAGATCTATTTTTAATACTGTGAGTACCCTCCATATTGTTTAATACAAGGATTGGAACAGCCTATATTCCCACCAATTGTGTTTGAGGGTTCTTTTAGTAATGTCTTATAGCTTTCATTGCACAGGTACTTTACCTCCTTTGCTATGTTTATTCCTAAGTTTTCTTTTTTTTATGTTTATAAATAGAATTGTTTTCTTGATTTCTTTCACTTTGATTTTTGTAATCTTGTTATGAAGACTGACTGCTATACATATATAATACATAAACAAACAGCTTTAAATAACTGTTAGAGCAGGGGTAAAAATTAAATAAAAATAATAAAAATAAAAAACAAACAACAGTGTTATTTGTAAGGGTTTTGATCATTAGGAGGCTATTAGTAGTTAAGATTTAGAATCAGTGATCAAGAAAAGGTAAACTCATGTCATTAATGACAACAGGCTGGAGCTAGAAGGAAGTATGCCGGTCAAAATTAGCTGAAAGGAAAAATATAAATACTGGATGGTTTCACTTTTATGTGAGATATAGAGAAACCAAACAAAAGGTCAAGAAAAAGCTAAAACTAGCAAGCTGAAACAGAACTAAAGTATATAGCAAGGCAAAAAAAAGGAGGGAGGGTAAAATCAGGGTAGGGATGAGCACTGGGATCATGGTGACTGTTCAAAGGTGATATGGTGGTGGGAAAACTATGGGATACACATCATTGTAAAAAAATATATACAATCAAAATTTTTAAAGATATTTGGAGTCAAAAGTTATACCCAGATTTTTCATAGCAAGGGATAAGGGTACTCCTAACTTGCCTGTTACTAAAGGGTTAATAATGTTCATAGCAGAATAGTTTGAATTATATGGAGTCTTCCAAGAGGTCATACATTATCAGTATTAATAATAAGAAATTCTCACAATGAATTGATTTTTAAAAATCAGAAAGGAAGAATTTCAACTCCATTAAAGTGAGGGCACAAGATTAAAGAAAGAGGAATTTTCAGTACAGGTATAAACATATGTGACAATCCTGCACAGATGTCTAAATGTTACTGTTTCTTTAAGTAGGTGCATCGTTCAGTATTCTACTTTAGTTAGTACAGACAATCATAACAAAATAAATACAGTTGGCAAGAAGAGATCATTTTTATGACATAAATTTTTTTTTAAAGATGGAACATTTAAAGGATGTTGCTACAGTGTATCACAGTACCTGGAACACATTTGTTTTTCTTTATATCAGAATTGACTAAATCAAGTCAATTTTCAATAAGATGAAATGAACTGTTGAAAAGCTGTTTTTGAATCTTGAATCTTTGATGTGGCTTAGACTCTTTTTTTTTAATCAAGGCAAATCTGTCTTGTAGCATGTTAATGTAAATTATGATAGTGAATGTCATGTCTCCATCTGCTCCAACAATCTGTTAAAACATACAATTCTTCTCTTTTAAAAAGAGTTTATAGTATTTTATTATATTATTACCAGTTCACCTCTGGAATAAACTATCTTGGAATATTCTATTCTTCCCTACTAACCTAATTGCCTTCCCTGGCAGAATTTCTTGGTAACTAAAAACTTATAAGTATTTCTTCTCTATTGCTAAAAAGGATTTTACCAACTCTTGATAATATTCTCTAGCCTGTATGTATCCAACCACATCAACACAGTAGACACTGCATTTAGAAATAACCTTGGGAACTAACTAGAAGTTCTTCACAATAGACATTCACTTTGGAAAAGAGTGTGGGGAAATCAAACAAAAAAATAGAGCTTCAAGCACACAGGCTGGATGTTGAGTATCCTTGAGATTCAGATTCTGAAAGTACAGGCATTAATTTGATGAAAAGATCCCCAATCTTAGACTTGTTAACTCTGGCTACTTTATGTGTGTATGTATGTGTGTGTGTGTGTGTGTGTATAATGTATTTATATATAAATTTCACATTTTTGTAATTCCCAGAGTTCACCCACTGCATTCCCTCCCTGACCATTCCCACCCTGTCCCGTGCCCCCCCAACCTCCGAGTTGTGTACATCTGTTTTATTGTTAGCTTGTTTTGACTTTTCCTTGTGGCTTTTTGTTTAGTTTTCCTATGTCCCATATATTAGTGAAACCATTTGGTTTCTGTCTTTTTTTTTCTTACTTGTTTCTGCTAATATGATTTCTACTAAGTACATCCATGTTATCTTAAAATCATCAAATTTGTTGTTTTTAATTGATGAGTAATATTCCATTGTATTTATGTACCACATCTTTTTCATCCAGTCATCTATCTTGGGACATTTGGGTTGTTTCCATGTCCTTGCAGTTATAAATAGTGCTGCAGTAAACATTTGGACACAGGTGTCCCCTTTGTACAAGCATTTAGGTCTCCTTTGGGTAGATTCCCAGAGAACAATTGCTGGGTCAAATGGTAGTTCCATTTTCATTACTTTGAGGGTCCTCCACACAGCTTTCCATAGTGATTGAACCAGTTTATATTCCCACCAGGAATGTAAGTGATCCTTTCTCTCCACATCCATGCCAGCACTTGTTGTTGCACATTTTTTGGATGTGGGCCATTCTACTAGTGTAAAGAGGTATCTCATTGTGGTTTTGATTTGCATTTCTCTGATTGCTAGTGATTTTGTGCATTTTTTCATGTGCCTGTTGGCCATTTGTATTTCCTCTTTAGAGAAGTGTCTTTTTAGTTCTCTCCATTTTTTAACTGCACTTTTTTCTTTGTTTTTGTTAAGTTGTATGACTTCTTTGTATATTTTTGTTATCAGACCCTTATCACTTGTATGGAGGGCAAAAGTCAAAAATAAGAAGAAATTTTTTTTTTAAAAATCCCATTTACCATCGCACCAAAAACAATTAAATACCTGGGAATAAACTTAACAAAACACTTGCAAGAACTATACAAAGAAAACCTTAAAACGCTGCTAAAAGAGATAGAAGAAGACACAAGGAAATGGAAAGACATTCCCTGCTTCATGGATTGGAAGAATCAATGTCATCAAAATGACCATCCTACCAAAAGCAATGTGCAGAGTCAATGCAATCCCTATAGAAATTCCAATGACATTCATTAAAGAGATAGAACAAAGATTACTGAAATTCATATGGAATAACAAAAGACCTCAAATATCAAAAAGGCTACTGACTAAACAAATAGAAAATGGAGGCATACTATCCTAGACTTCAAATCATAGACTACGAAGTCATTGTAATTAAATGAAATAAAAATTAAATTTTGTACCAGCTTAGTACTGGTACAAAAACAGACAATCAGACAATGGAACAGAATTGAGTGCCTGAAATAAAACCACACTAATATACTCAAGTAATCTTTGACAAAGGAGTGAAAAACGCTCATTGGAACAAGGACAGACTCTTCAATAAATGATGCTGGGAAAACTGGGCCAAGACATGCAAAAAAAAATGAACCAAGAAACATCCTTGGTACAAAAAACAACTCAAAATAGATTAAAAAAAAAACAAACCTGGATGTAAGACCAGAAACTATAATGTACATAGAGGAAAACCTGGGCAAAACCCTCCATGAGTTACAACTCAAAAATCCATTTCTGGACACATCTGGAGGGCAAAAAAATGCTGGAGGGCAAAAAAAAAAATGAAGGAAAACATAAACAGCTGGGACTATATCAAACTAAAAAGCTTCTGTACAGTAAAATTGGCAACAGGGAAAGCAAAAGGAAACCCAACCAAGTGGGAAAACATTTTTGCCCTCCAGCTACTTTCTATAAGAGAGGTTTGTGAAAATTACTTATTTTTGAGTCTCACTTTTCTCCATACTAATAAAAAATTTACATAAATAAGCAAGTGAATTATTTCTGTGAAAGTACCTTCTGGGCCCATACATATTGTCCCAAATAGGAAGATTTCAACTTCTTTTATAGGTGACTATTCATATACATTTATAATATATATGCACATATAAGATATATATATATAATACATATGTACACACACACATATATCATAGCTTCTTTATCTACCCAGTTTTTTTGGGCACTTAGATTGTTCCATATTTTGTTGTGGATAGTGCTGAAATAAACATAAGAGTACACAGACTGCTTCAAATTAGTGTTTTTGTAATCTTTGGTAGATTCCTAAGAGTGGAGTTGCTGGACCATATGGTCGATCTATTTTTTGATATTTTGAGAAACCTAAATACTGGGGGAAATAGTTTTGACCTCATTAATCAATAATTCTATTTCTTCCGAACTTACAATGCCCTCAGGCACTATAGAAATAATATCTTAACAACAATAAAAGCACAAATAAGTGAAAATGGAAACAGAAAATATGACATTCAGTTAGAGCAAGAGGATGATGAAGTCATTCTATTTGGAAAATTATTCACATAGATCTGTTGTTCCACAGTGACTTAACGAGTCAACAGCATCACTTCTTATATTAGCTTACACATTCATCAATTGCTACGTGTTAATTTGTACCTCTGTGTGTATATTCAAAGATGATTTTTTAAAGGAAAAATTAAGAAAAATATATTTTCTCTCATTTCTATCAATAAAAATTTTAAAACACTAACATCAAGTGTTTGAAAAATATGCATTAGGGTATGTGTTTACTGTTCATTTTAAGGACATTTTAAATTATATTTGCCCACAAATGTGCATTATATTTCAAGAACAAGAGCTAACATGAAACATAAATATTGGAGATTTAGAATACTATATTTCACAAGAAAAATTGCAATCATTACACATAAGCCACTGCAGGCTGTCATGAGGATAATATATATATATATATATATATATATATATATATATATATATATATATATATATATATATATATATAGTTTTAGGTACATTATAAAAGCAAGGTTTTAAAATAAGATATATCTGCCTGTGCTACTGAGAGCTGGTGTGTCAATGTGCATTAAAAGTCACTTTTGGAGATTTGCTGCACTACCAAAAAGCATAAGTGCACATTCAGTAAGAACAGTTTTCTAGCAACACATTATAAATCCTCTCCTAGAGTTATGATGTTTTTCAGAAACAGTATTGCCTTTTGATCTTTATCCTCCCCCACCCCTCCCAAAAAAAGCATACTTTGAGTACTGTGTCCACAGAACCACCAACTGTATATAGTGAAACTCTATGTGTTCTTTGACCTTATAGATTGCTTGTTGCTTTCTCTTTTTTCCCGTTATTTTGTTGATATATATTCTTATTTAAGCTCTTTCCAGAAAAAAAAATTAAATTGGCCTAAGACTAAAATTTAGATTTTTTTAAATATATGTATCAAATTCTTTGCTGAAGCTTGAATACAATCTTTTCCAAATTCACTCATAAAAGACTGAGGAAAAAATAAAAATCATAGGTAATAAAATTTAAGTCAAATAAATTTGATTATAACCAAGCATGACAGAATGCCAAAATGAAACAAAAAGAATTATTTTTCTCTGAGTTCAGAAATTCATGAAGGGATATTTTTGTTGAGGTCAGAGAACATTCACGGCTATGGTCTGAGCACAGAACCTCTGTCATTGTGGGTTTCTAAAGTGAAGCTAGGGTTATTAACTACATAGAAACTGACCCTCATTTCTGGCTATTTGAGAATATATTAGGGGTTAGGGGTAGGTAGAGGAACTTTTAAAAATAGCAAGATGATCGGTCACTTTGAGCAAACCACCATCAATACAGTCAAAACACCAAATTAGGGCTCATCTTATCTGTAATAACTGATATTTAGAAAAAGTTAAAGGGATGCTTAAGCATATAACTCAATTATAAAGCTCCTTTGGATTACATATATACAATTTTACTGAATTAAAATGATTCAAGATATGAGCAGATTACACTGCTTGAAAAAACAATGTCTGTTTTACTACAATTTTACGAAAGTGACCCAAATTACTTTGGATGACATTTGGAAACAGTTGTTCCCAATATGGACTGTAATATGTAAAAATATTACAATGTGCTTCCTAAGAAATTATTTCAAAATCCTCAGATTCTGCAATTATGAGAAATTGAAAACATTTAACAAAATAATCTAAAATTTCTATTTCAAAAATATATATAATAGAGTCTTTTCTGTTGCATAAATAGAGGTTGACTACTAAAAGATGATGGGTTATAGCGATGATAAGGATAGATGGATGGATGGATGGATGGATGGATGGATGGATGGATGGATGGATGGATGGATGGATGGATGGATGGATGGATGGATGGATGGATGGATGGATGGACAGACAATAGGGTAGGTAGATAGATAGATGGAGAGATGGATAGATGGATAGATGGATAGATGGACGGACAGACAGATGGATGGACAGACGGACGGACGGACGGACAGACAGACAGGTAGACAGGTAGACAGGTAGACAGATAGACAGATAGACAGATAGACAGATAGACAGATAGACAGACAGACAGACAGACAGACGATAGACAGATAGACAGACAGACAGACAGACAGACAGACAGACAGACAGACAGACAGACAGACAGACAGACAGACAGACAGATAGATAGATAGATAGATAGATAGATAGATAGATAGATAGATAGATAGATAGATAGATAGATAGATAGATAGATAGATAGATAGGATATATCACTCAAACTTAATGTTTTAATATATAAATATAACAACAAGCACATGGCAGAATATGAACATCCATCTTGTTTTAATATGGAAATTTAACTATTTCAGGTTTTCTTCTGTTATATTAGTAGAATAACATAGAATATTTCTCCTCCAATTCTAATGATTTTGGAAGTTTGTACCCTTCTTTCCTCTGGTTTTCATTTGCTAGTAATTCAGTCTTAAAAGATCCTCAGTATCTGCTGGAAGCAATAGAGAGAGATTAGGATGGAGTGACAGAGAATTAGGAGAGGTATAATGAATATAATCTGAAGACTAAAGAAACAAGTATTGAGATTTAGCAAATAGGAGTCTGTAAATTCAAGAACTCACCCTAAAAAAGTTACTCCAAAAGGAAGAAGTTTTATTACAAGAGTCAAATTAGGGGACCAAAGAATAGTCAGACTTTAATAGCATAGTCCTGACTATTAGTCAAAACATCTCACCACCTGCAACTTCACTTTCTATACAAGTTGCCTAACAGTAGATGCTAAAGAACTCTTTGTCACTAATTATCCTTTGGAGTGACACTGAGCCTAAGATTAATTTTGGTTTACTAATTATGCTACATCACCAGCATCCACAGTGTCATAAAATGCTTTTACATGCAAAGATGCAAAAAAAAAAAAATCTGAAAACCTAGTCAAGTCTCTATGTAAGCATTAGTATGGGCTTAATTCAATAAGCTCAAATTCCTTTATCTAAGACATGAGTATTGGTACAAGTGTTACACATATTGATATGAAAACTAAATTAAATATCCTTTAAACTTTCCTTAATGAGTCAAATGACAGTTTAGTATATTCCTGTGTCAGAGTTTAATCAATTCTTTCATACTGACTAAGCACTTAGATTCATTATAGTGTCTTAGAAGATACCTTATAGTACAAAGTTCCTTTCTTAAAAGAAATGGCAACAAATATGCTCGAAAATATTAAATAATACTAGTCATTTTATTAATTATTAAATGGCCAACATGAAAAATAAAAGATATTTCATTTGGAGAGCACTGTGGATTCACACGTTTAAGACAGGATTGAGAAAATGGTGGAGATTTAATTGAACCTTAAAGAAAAAATAGTATCTGAGAACAAGATTTTAAAAAAGTTTTATATAAGTCAGGAAATGTCAAGGACGAAGTTGTCACATCATGAGTTTGGATTGCATACCTGGAAATTTCTCTAAATGAATAATTCAAGTTTTAAGTCAAGTTGTACATCTGATGATTTCAAATGACTCTTGTGTATTATCAATGAATAATAACTGGTCACTTACTATCTCATGTATTAACAATCAATAATAACTGGTCAATTACTATAGGTAGACAGAATAATCTTAAGGCTCTTACTTTTGTTTAATACTGAGCTCAGCAGTTGAGGTATAACTGTGAGAAAAAATACCCATGTTTCCATCCTTAGCATAATGAGGGTTACATATTTTTATCAGATACTAACAATTCATATGGGACTGAAGAAAATTAATAATCTGTCACACCATTTGTGGACAGAACACAGAGTATATTAATTCAGGACTGAGTAACCTAAAGCTCATGTACGCTATACAGCAAGTAATGTGGCTTTTAACAATGGAAATGTGGTTGTGCTTCATGCTTCAAAGGAAGAAAAGGTAGGTTCTAATAATGTAAGTAATGGGGGCACATATTTTAATCTGATTGATGGCTGTAACAATTACAAATGTCCCCAAATTTGACTGTCCTGCTTTACAGATGGATATTTAATCAAAAACTGTCTTATAGCAGGCCAGGAGAATTGTAAGTATAATTCTTACACTAAATGACCTCTAAAGTCTGCTTCAAATTTGAGTCAGTTAAACCATGATTTTCTTCTAAGGTATTACAAAGTTCTGAACTAATACCAAATATTGATGATACCTGCACAGAGAATTATTTTAAAAAATAAATAATATGACATCAAAAATGATGGGATGTTCCTGAAAAACCATGACATTATACCCCTAATCATACACAATGCTGTAAATCAGTGTTACTTAAAAAAATTAATACACTTCAGGATAAAAACAGATTAGAAAGATTAGAAAAAGGGAAAAATAAAATAATAAATTTTCACTTACTATAATTAACCTTTCCATTAGTCACATTATGGCTAAAGTTTTCTACCCGTTCTTATCTGAAAGCTCTTTTGTTGATTATTCTACTCTGACATTATCAAATCACATGAAAATTTGAAACATTTGGCTTTTTCCAGCATCTTTTAAATGCTCATCGTAGCATTTAAAATTAGTATTCAACATCATTTCTTCTAAACTTTAAATTAAGGCTTGATTTTAATTACCTCTCAATTACATCTTACACCACTCCTGTGTGCTAGCTATTTTAAAGGAAGTGAAGCTGCTGGGAAAAAATTTGATTTTAAAATGCAATATGACAACTTTAGATTTAACTTCTGTTGCAATTATGAAATGATTCTCCAAAACAAGTCACCTTTTCATAATTTGTTTTCTTTTTCTTTGACTACATACCTCTTGCAGCAAATTTCCACATGTAGATATGCCTTCTTAAAAAAACAATATATAGAAAAAATACGGAAGCATTGGCTTAGATGTGAGTCCTATATCGAGTCAAATACCATTTGAATACAAAGACCTATGTGTTATTGTTTATGCACAGTTGTGAGAATATTTAAAGAGCTTGAAAAAATGAAAGATATTAACCATTGTTTTTTTTCTCTCAAATTGCATTCATTGTGAGTCATTTACATAACTATAAAATTCAGGATTGTATTTTCACATCTCCATATATGCACATGCTTCACTCACCCTCCACCAATTCTGATGTCAGTGTATTATCCCCAGCTTTCTCTATTCCCAAGTTCTTCCCCCCCAATTCCATCTATTCACAGTATGTTTTTTCACAGAGACTGGGAATCATTTCCAAAAAT
This sequence comes from Uropsilus gracilis, assembly GCA_004024945.1. Taxonomy (NCBI): domain Eukaryota; kingdom Metazoa; phylum Chordata; class Mammalia; order Eulipotyphla; family Talpidae; genus Uropsilus; species Uropsilus gracilis. Next base: position 60,172 of record PVHY01003432.1, read on the forward strand.
AAAAACTAATTATTTCTACTGTACTTTACCAGTTTGCTGTCTTGGTTATCTATATTCCACCAATAAGGGGAATGACCTGCTACATGTCTTTCTCTTGCTAACTTATTTCACTTATGCAATCACCTCAAGATCACTCATTTTACTCAGAAAATTACTATTTCATCTTTTCTAACAGCTGAGTAGTATTCCAGTAAGTATATATTCCACATTTTCTTTATTCAGTTGTCTATTATTGGAACTTAGGTTATAAAGCAGATAACACTGCTATGAACAGAGGAGTGTATAAATCTTTTTGTATTAGAGTTTTCATATTCTTTGGATAATAACCTAAGGTTGCATTTCGAGATCATCTGGTATTTCCATTTTTATAATTTTTATGTAAGTTGATACTGTTTTCCACAGATTTTGCACCAAATTATATTACCAACAGCAGTGCATGAGTGTTCTTTGTCTACACATCCTCACTAACATTTATTATGTCTTTTATTTTGTATACAGGATATACTTATGGGGGTGAGGTGATATCTAATTGTGGTTTTGATTTGCAGTTCTTTTCTAACAAGTGATGTTGAACATTTTCTCATGTGCCTACAGGCTGTTTGAATTTTTTTTGGAAAAGTGTCTATTTAGGTCTTTGTCCACTTTCTTATTGAGTTTTCATTTTTTATTGCTGAATATAAGTATTTCATATATTTTGGAAATTAACCCATTGTCACATGAGAAATATACAAATATCTTTAATCAAATAAATTAGAGACTATATCTTTGTGGATTATTAAGGAGAACAGTGTTTAGAATCAAAACCTTACTTTCTACTGGAAAAAAAAATTCTCCCCAGCAAAATTTCTTTTGTAACAAGTATCTTTCGCCTTTTTACAATATCTTTTCTTGTATAAGTCAGACTTCCTCAAAGATGAATTCAAACATATCTTAATCACTATAATAACCTAATTTGGGACTATTAAGTTTTATAGTTTATATAATATTGTTTAAAATATACATATCAAACAGGTGTATTTGTAGAAAAAAAAACTAAAGCTTTATTATAAAACATCTTAAAACCATTTGGATTTCCCCATTCAAAACATTTAGACCAATTTCTTCAGAGCATTTGTATATTATAAAATTCTCTAATATCTTTTATTTTGGACAAAAAACTTTTTATGTAGTTCTACCTCCTTTCTACTGTATTAGGAGGGAAATCTGATTCTGTTGACAATGTTTCCTAAAGTTTGTTCTTCCAAGAATTATACCCTTAGATAAAAAAATATAGTTCTTTCTTCTTCAAATGTGAAGTAAGTAGACAAAGTACTATAATACTTTTATCCTCATTTGTATTACATCAATAAAACTACAGGGAAAAGGATCTCAAGGAATGTGGTGCTTGGAGGTTAGCCTACAGGATTTCCAGGTCAGGTAGAGAAAAACTGAGAAACATTAAGAGGAGAGCAAAATGAAAAAATGCTAATCCTCACAGACTCTGAAATTCACACACCCACATCCCCTTCCTGTTTACATTCAACTCATAAGATGCCACAGATTGGTCAGCACACTGAAATAGCTAGGTATTTTAAAGAGGGGGGATAAGATAAATCCCAATAGTAGTTTCCATAGCATGCTGTCATCAAATTCCATTTGCATGGTGGGTGTTCTTAAAACAGACATGTGACATATTTCCCTTCTTGCATACTGAAATGATCTATGCACAAAAACATTTTCTTTGCTTAGTAGTTTTCAAAATGTTATTCTACATTAATGCCTTCACAACCTAGTGTTCAGGAAAATGTCAAAACTTTATCAGTTATTCTTTATGCTATTTGTCTTTGCTGTGTTAATCACTACACTTTATTGACTTTCCTCCTTCCCGGGCAGCATATTTGTAAATTTGTATGTGTTATCTATCACAGCATTTAAAATAGGTCTATGAAGAGAAGAGAGGAATTTTAAAGACCTTTATTTTAAGAAAAGAATTTTTAAAAAGGATTGACATTGAGGAGTTAAGTAATTCCTCCGAGGTCATTATATTAGTAATAGTAAGCAGGGGATTCAAATTTCAATCTTTCCAAACCCAAAGAATGTTTGTTTCTCAGTACATTGAACTGCCCCTTCCCTGACCCCAGCTTACTGAATTATGTGTTTATTTATGAGATTTAGCTCCCAAGCAACATGTGAGAGGCATGTTCTTAGTACTGAAGTTTTTATTGAATAACTTCCTTTTATATGTCTTTACATATATTTACTAACTTGAATAAAAACTTATTCATTCTAAACTCATAATCAAGTACTGGTATAACAATATTTAACTTATTTTTACCATAGGAATCTTTCATACAATTTATAATTATTCTTAGCAACTCATATGATTAACATTACTTATATTATTATTGCAAGTTTTATTGATTCTGATAATAGCCATACACTAAGTTTAATGGAATATAAAAACTGATATATACTATAGAAAAAATGAAGGAATAGGTAGTAAGGAGGACAGGCAACAGGATACAGGAAAGACCGGGGCAAGAAAGATTCTGGTAAAGGGAAATGATGAAATAGCTATGAGAAATACTAGGGAGATTGTCATGTTGATGACGTTAATTCTTCCACTCCATGAGCAGGGAATATCTTTCCATTTCCTTATGTCTTCTTCTATCTCTTTTAGCTGCGTTTTTGGCCCACATCAAAAAAGTGAGCAACAACAAGTGTTGGCATGGATGTGGAGAGAAAGGAACACTCTTACACTGCTGATTGGAATGTAAGCTGGTCCAGTCATTATGGAAAACTGTGTGGATGACCTGCAAACTAATGAAAATGGAACTACCTTATGACCCAGCAATTGCTCTACTGAGAATCTACCCAAAGGAGGCCTCAATACTTATACAAAGGGACACCTGTACTTGGATGTTTATTGCAACACTATTTATAATTACAAGGTAATGGAAACAACTCAAGTGTCCCAAAACAGATGAATGGAAGGGGTAAATGTGGTATATATACACAATGGAATACTCCTCATCAATTAAAAATGACAAATTTGATGAATTTGTGATAACATGAATGGAACTAGAAGAAATCATATTAGCAGAAACAAGTCAGAAAGAAAAAGACAGAAACCAAATGGTTTCACTAATATATGGGATATAGGGAAAGCAAGCAAAAGGCCAGGAGGAAAAGTCAAAACAAGCTAACAACCAAAGTAAAATACACAACTGGGGGTGGGGGTGGGAGGGAGTGGTCAGGGAGGGAGAGAGGTGGGTGGTCCCCAGGGAATACAAAGATGTGACATATATATATAATATATATATATATAATATATATATAATATATATATAATATATATAATATATATAATATTTAGCAAAAAAAGAAATACTAAGGGGCAGGGGTGCCATGTTGCAAAATGTAAATGTGGGACCACTTGTTCCAAAGCAAAGGGGAAAATTGCCAATAAAGATACTTATATTTCTTCTTTTCTTCTATAGTTTCTTTCCAAACATGTCTTCTTGGTTTCTAATTTGTTAAGTGCCATCACTTCACATTGATTTAGTCCTCACAATAATTCCATGAGTTAGGTAAACTATTCTCAGTTTATAAATATGAAACTGGTGTTTCATTTTTTTTTTTTTGCAAAAGAAAGAGTGTTGTTATGATGCAGAACTCAGTGTTATTTACAACTACCATGCTTACTTAATTGCCTCATGGAAACTTTTGCCTCTTAAAATATATTTCATCCACTACCATTTCACAAACTATTTTAGAATATATTTCACCTATTACCATTTACTATAGCTATCATTAAAAGAGCCATGCATTATTTTATTAACATAAAGAACAGACAGATTCAAAATGTAGATTCAAAGAGGCATAGATAAATAAGTGGTTTTATATATATATATATATGTGTGTGTGTGTGTATTTTTAAATGCACATATTTTTTAATATAGACTTGGTATATTTTGTTCTTCTTACAAAGGATGCCTTAAATAATAAGTGAATTTCATAACTGAGTCTCATGAGTAAAATGAATTAGAAAAAATCCATGCTTCACAGTTGAAAAACCCCAGCTTATCTAATTGTACACTTCAATGATGCTGATTTGAGTGGGGAGTTGTTTTTGAAGTGTATGGAAATATTCAGGCAGTATGCCAAGTATTAAGTCTGTCCCAAGTTTAGTAATTGGAGTCTAAAAAATCAAACTAAAAATATTGGCAATTAATTACTTATTTATAAGACACTATTAGGTTTTCTTTCCATGGTCATAGATTTTTGAACTCAATTTCCCAATCCATTGATAGCCAATTTGTTCTTTTATGGCATATAGTTGGGGCAGCAGGGGGATTGGAATAAAAGTATTTCTTTTCATGCAGTTATTTCTAAAATTTCATCAATAAATATAGTAACATAGTTGAGTAAAGTTCATAGCAGTGACTAATGTTTCTGCCCAGATATTTTCATTTTCTCAGTTACACAGCTCTAGCATCAATTCCACTGCAACCTAAACCATGCTAAACACTGGACAAAACCAAAAGAATGCAGACAATATTTTGAAAGTCTATCACCGACCTTGATTTATAGCTTTCCAATAAATGTGATGATGATGACAAGACTAGTGATTTACTAAACACTTATTAAGTACTAGAGATCATGCTAGGTATATCATTATCTTGTTTAATATTCATGGCAAATTTAATGATAAGTCACTCTTTAATGAGAATGGGGACACTAAGTCTAAATGACTTTTCACGGAGTTATAAAATGGAAGAGAAAGAAGGCAGAGAATCAGCAAAGTAGATTTTTGTAAATTGGGGATCATCTTGGCAAATTATGATCCTTCTTCCAATTGTACTGGATATTCTGCAGGTTTAAAAAGTTCTCCAGTCAACTTTTCCCACAAGTCAATCTTCCTTGTTGCAATATGTCTTCACAAAAAGTGTTATTTATTGACCTATGGAATCCTCTTCTATTTCCCACAGTGTTCTTTCTCAAGTCCATGATTTTTCATTCTTTTTCACTTTTTAAAAATTTCTTCCTCTTGAATAAAAGTTGTGTGTTGACTGAGGCTTTTCCTTTGTTTTATTCGCATAGTCTTTCCAGAACTGAGTACACTTATTGACACATGATGAATGTTAAGTAAATGTGCATTAAATGCATGACTAAATCCTGAAAGAAAATGTCTAAGTATCCATATAGGCCTTAGGGCCAAGACAATGAGCATCTCTACCCAGTATATTGCGCACTAAGTCAAACCCATAATTAAAGTTAACTAAACATAAAGCAGGATTCACTTAAGCTACCAGCTGAGAAAATTGCTATTAATGGATGTCTGTTTTGTAAGACTGTTCAGCCACGTAAACTTGATATGTGGAGCCTCTGAAGTTTCCTGTCACAAGTAGGGTATGCTCATTGTGTGAGCACATAGTCCCCCAAATGCAGCCTCATATTGGGATGCACAGAAATTCACCAGGAGAGTACTTTGCAAGTAAAAACTATCTTAGTCAATCTGGGCTTATTCTTTATTCATTCATGAACTTCATGTGCTGATAAAACATGTCTGAGTCATCAACTATGTGGTTCAACTCGAGAATAGTATTACATATAAAGAAGTGTGACCTGAACAAGCAAATAATAATGTTATTGATATTCTATTGCATACTTACTCATGTCTCTCATAAGGCATTAATGAAATATATGGGTCATAGCCCTTATTAATCCTCTTATCAGCCCCAACTTCCCCCTGTCTACAAACTCTTCAGAGACTCTTTTGTTGAAGAGGAAGACTCCTCTTCCTCAAAATACTCCCCTACTCTGTTGTCTACCTCAGCCCTTGATGTAGTGTTCACAAATACATTCCACCCAGACTGTATCTGCCAGTCTGGCCCTGCAAAGGTGATAAGACTGTGCTCAACTAACATCAATAAATTTTACCCTGTCACACCTCCAAATTTCCAAAACAACAACGGAAAGATATAGTCATTGCTTTTTAAATTTACCTCCTGTTTATTATTAATATGGTGACAGTCTTCCTATAGCCATCAGTAAATAATATTTACTCTGGGCAATAAAACATGTTTTACTTCCATATGTTGATAACTTTGAAATGTATAAATTATTAAATATCTACAAAGTAAGGTAATAATCAATTGCAGAAAAAGAGTACTATTTCTACAAAAGGAGTTTTTCTTTTCCCTCCAGTATCAGCAGTTCTTTATTACTATAGTGGTTTCTGATGTGTGTGTCATATTTAGATAACTATCATTAGTAAAAGCAAAGAAAAAAATCATACCCCTGTAAGTTATACTTATTTTAAAATTCCGATCCCGAAGTTATAGTTTGTCCCAGAAGCAAGTTGAATAATTTTAAAAAATGATTTGCATCCATGCTTTCCTTTAAAATGTAAAAGTTTTTCAAACCAAAATATTTCCCTGAAGTAGATTTTAATGGTAGTATAGCCACTCTTTTTCTTCAGTGGCTCAAATGTTACGTTCTCTTCGACAGGATATTCTCTTGAATAACTCCTCAAACTGCTCTTCTTGACAAAATCAGATGTGTTAATGCATATAGTGTGATTTACATATTCAAATCGCCAAATGAATAGGTTAATAAAACACCCAGGTGAAGTTTTTTTTTTAATTAATGGTATCTAAAATAACTGATGAAAGCAGAGGAATTAAAAGCTGCAAAAATGGTTATGTATTCAAACATCTTTAGAATATTGCCACCAATTCTACCTGCCTACCTGCCTGGCCCTACCTTCTCCCAGTATTGGAGGGACTAATGCCTAGAAACCACCTTTCTCAAAATTACAGTCAGCAAAATTCCAGGTTCAATTGGAACAGCCAGAGACACATGCACTAGATTCAAAAGGCAAAAGAGAAGCAAAAATTTTATTGTTTCTCCATTGGAGGCAGACAAAGCCACAGATTTATTCACTTCAGTAAATGGGATATTTAGCTTCTGCCTCTGGGTGTTTTCCTGGGAATCAGCTCACTCAGTTCTGAAGGCAGCTGTGAATATAACCAATAATTTCCCATGATTTCAAAAACTTTCTGAAAATTACAACAGAGTAGGTGCAATATTCTGAATTATAATCCACTCACCCTGACAATAATTTTGTATACATATAATTACCTTTATTATCTATTTATTGAGTTAAATTTGTCTGATTCATCATCTAATTATTGAGTCCTTTTCTGCTTAAAATTTCTTGGATATTTTTTTCTTGACCAAACATTGAGTAATCCATACTGTGATATTCTAAGATAGTATAGAGATTTTATATCAGCAGATAGTATAGAGATTTTAAATCAGCAGATTTTATAGTATGAAGGAAAATTAATCGAGACATGTCCTTAGCTTTATGAGTTGGTTAGCTCACTGTATTCCTGAGCTTCTGTGGTAAAACTATGTGTTTTCTTGATGCCACAATTGAAGTATAAATCATATACAAGTGTATTGAGAAGTACTATACTCACTGTGCTCTTCTTTCCCTGCTAAATAATCACCAAAAGGAAAGTCTTCCTTGGTCCTTACACTTCAGGTGCAAAAAGCCTTGTGGAAGAAGTAGTAATAATATGCATTAATATTAATATGTAAGACAAAACTTCCCTCCCCTGTCAGGAAAAAAAAATAAGTTATTTTCCTTCCTTTTTGTCCATCTATCCTATTACATCCCATTCTTTTTCATTAATTTATGAACTAGGTAGAAATCTCTAAGGACATTCTTAGTGGGGTTACAGTTTTTCTAAAGCTGAAGAGAAGCCAAAACACAAAGAAGTAGACTAGGAGAAAGGTCAGAGGAAGAGACACTGTGAGCAGACACATCTCTAATTGATAGTCTTGCCTGAAGGAAAACTCAGATGTGAGGATTGAAAGTCTTATCCCTAAAGTCTCAGAAAATCCAAAGTTTTCAAAATATCAGAAATAGTATTAAGTTGAATTTCTGAAATTCAAATTATTTTTATCACTTTTCTCTACCAAATCTTTTTATCACATCATCACTTTGAGTCTTCAAGTCTTAGTCGCTAAAATTATATCTTGGAATTGATGATCACTAGAGTCCACCACAATACTAATATTTAGGAATAACAATTTATCCCAAGTGGGTATGATATTTCTGCCCTTTTTCCAACATTTTCCAGATCAAAAGAAAATGTTATTTTTGAGGTAAACTGAGACAAAACCATCCTGATACATTGCATTTAACTTAAGAGAAAGACTCTACTCCTACTCACTATATGAAACATACAGAAAACAAGGAAGAAATTTCCCAGAGCTCTCACAGAGCTCCACCATGAGGAAAGGATTAACTGCATTTTCTTATAAGAAATATGATTATACCCTTATATTTAAATATACAGTCATCTAAATTTGGAGACTTTTTCTCATGAATATTTAAGTAATCAGTAAGTAGTAGTAATCATTCTCATTTTATAATTAAAGCAGATGGGTCTTATTTTTAATTTAGGGTGGGGTTTTTCCTCACTGTTAGGCAATCACAGCAATTCTTGATGAATATGTGCTTTATCTGGTAAGGAACATCTACCAAAATAAAACATCACTCTGATTTAGAAAAAAATTAGTAGATTAAATCATACAAATTCTTTTTTGCTGGTAAAATTAAAATGATACATAACTTTTTTAAATCTCCTTACTATGGATATAAAAAGTCAAATATGCAATATTAGCATACACCTGCAAACCCGAATTAAGTGCAAAAAGGTAATATGAAATTGTCTTGCATTCTTGAAAGAATTCTTGCATGTAGTCCACCTTCACTTTAACTACTTTTCTCTCACTCCAATGCCTGTTGTTGTGTACTGTACCTGGAAATTATACATTTAAATAAATATGCACACTTTTTGCATGCATTTACTCTTAACTGAAATAGTTTTATATTAATTAACCTCTGCCTTAAAAAGTAGGTAGTTGAACTGATGCATCCATAATGATCTTTTCCTCCTGTGCTTGAAACAATTAGTTCTGTATAAACCAATTTATAAACCAATGACCTCCATAGAAGACTGGAGTTTACACTCAGAAACAGGTGATTGGTAGAGGAAGTAGCTATCTTTCCTTCTATTTGATGTTGTGCTTTTGGGTTAGGCATAAATAGATCCTTCTTCCAGCACAAGCCTAGTATGAAGAGCACACTTTTATATCAAGTTCCAACCATTCATGTGTGTCTATGATTCAGATGTATCATACTTCTTGTACCTGTTGAATACCTGACTCTCCCACAAGTTGCTGTCTTTGATTATAGACACCCTGCCTAATAAGTTTGCCGCCTTTATACTAGTACAGCTTTATGCACACAGTAGTTTTCCAGAATAAGTCTTCATAAACAAAAGACTGCCTAAAATTTGGCTCAAAATAGATCATTCCATCTGTTACTGCTTTTTTTCTGCTCATCTAAATTTCTCCAGCCAGCCATTTAAAATGAAGCATTTGTCAAATCATCCAAGCACATAACATGAACTTTTATGTTAACCATTCCTTTATATTTATCAGTTACTGGAAGTCATGGAATATTTATGTTGGAGAATTAAGGTAAATATAAAAAATATATTAAAGAGCTAAAAAAAAAACAAAGCTCAATTCCCTTTTTTTCTTTTATTGACTCTACCAAACTGTCTTCTTGATATATGTTACAGAGTGTGGTATGGGTTTTTTTCTCAATTACTTTACCAAAACATTTTTTGGATTTCTGGATAAAATGTGATATCATGAAAAAGTCATGAATTTCAAAGTCCAGGTCACCTTGGTCCAACTCAATTTTGGCCAGTTATTTTTCTGTATTACATATATCTTTTCTGGTCATCTGTTAGAAGTCCCTGGGCTAATTATCAGGCAAACAGCAATAATCAACTCATAGTTTCTATTTTATTTTCAAAATGTTTGAAACCCAGAAGTAGTGGAAAAGGCATAAAGGTAATGAATACAATATATCAGTGCTACAATATAGGAAACTGTAACCATGTAGTTGAGCTTAAGTGTATAAGAATCCAATGATATGCTATGTGGAATGTCCTTTATGCAGCAGAAGTCCTATACAAATATGAATTATTGTAGTTCTATAATCAATAATAGAAAATATGGTCGAAATGGGGGATGACCAGAAGAATCAAGAGATGGTACAAATATCTTCCTTTGAAGGAAATATTGTACCCAAATAATTCTATAGAGAGTTTGATTATTTTATTATTTTGCTAGAAAATCACCCTAATTTTATTTCAGATATAAAAGAGTACTGAAGGGGGACCAGCTGGAGCCGCCAGGGAGGGGATCCCCAGGGACTACAAAGATGTGAAATGTATATATATAAATTACTTATTTTAAAAATAAATAAATGAGTACTGAACAAGTTAAAAATATTAATATCAGATATGTTATTGAATAGCTACTTTTATTTATCCATTTTAATAAATCCAAATGAAATACTTTAGGACAATAATTAAGGCTAATTTTCCGCTAACTTTACAGCAAAAAATACTATTTTATAGAAGAAAATCATAAGGCATGCATCAAAATATTCTTTGAAGAAATTTTGTATATAGCAATCAGGAGTTTGGTCAGAAAAATAGAAGCTAGTCTAAGGAATTCACTCAGAAATACATTTAATAAAATGAGTTTGAGGCTTACAAAAACCAGAATTGGTTTTTTGGAAAGAATTGGTCAACAACGTAAGGAAAACATTTATATGGTTTTCAGGCAATCAAGAAGTGCTGGTTTATCGGCTCCCACCACCAGAGTTCAGCTGCCCTCAGCCTCTTCGAAGTGGGTGATTCACAGGAGGATGCTGGGAAGCTGCTGGCAGGATTTCACATATGCCCATCTGTTAAAACCCATGAACCTGCCTGCAGGAGCAATAATCGTTTCTGCTGTTCTTCCATCTTCCAAATCTTGCACAAGAGCCTCTGATGGATGAAATATAATCCAGAAACCCACTGGCATAGGTTTGAGAAAATTTTATTACCAAGAATTCAGGAGATAGCTTAGGTGGAAAAAAAATGGTACTGAGCTTCTTTCAGACCATCTGGCACAGCTTTTAAATACCAAGAATTTTCACCTATTAAGAATAATTTTCCCAAATTCATGTGTTTATATATTTATAAATTAGCCTTGGAATTATTTCTAATTGTGTGCCACCCTTTGAAGCTTATCCATATAAGTTGCTCCTTTATTTTCTCTCATTCTGTTGGAATCTCATTCTATCGGAATGGAAAATTAAGAATAGTCAAGCTAAAAAATACTTTTTGATGAATATCAGAATGGAAATAATATTTAACTGCTCTAATAAGCTGACTTAGATAAATTAACAAATGCTTAGTAAATTTTCCTTCTGAAATAATCTTATACAGAAGCTCCTAATAAATCTTTCAACCATATTAAATTTCATTCAAGAAAATAATATGTTCACACCTAGAGCAGTACTCAAATTTTAAAAGCTAATAATTAAAATGTGTATTAATTGTTAACATCCTATCATGATCATAAAAATAACAATACATATTGGGGGTCATAGTAGATAAGTGTTGACTTCTTGAGCAAAATTATCTAGATTCAGGTCCAATTCTAACCATACTAGTAGGTATGTCTCCATGTCTCAGTTTTCTCATCTGCAAAAATTGAGCTACCAAAATATGTTAGTAAACTTTTTGGAACATTGTTTGCTTCAGAAAGGATACATTTAGAGAAGTGAGAAATTGGGCCATTTCATTATTCAATGACAATGGAATCAAAAGCAAGTACAATGTTACTGAAGCAGAAGCCTGCTTGGCATATTCAAGAATCAGTATATTGGCTGGATGGCTAGAACAGAGAAAGCACAAGGCAGTCTTAGCAGATGAGCTTGGAGACACAGTCAGGCATGGCAGTGTAGGGTCAAGTGAAAGCAACCTCAGGGTGTGGGAATGTATAATGAGGGTGACCTTAAATTTTACACATTAAATGCCTCCCTCACCTTCACCTACTTTCCATCTAGCCAGTGGCCAAGTCATACAGCATCTTATAAGTCATTGTAAATTTCCTGAAATTTAAGTTCAAAGGTCTTACCAGTACTATAATTTACTGTTTGATCTAGCTCTTGTTCCAAATATATCTCAGTCACTATCTTTTCTTTTACTAACTACAGATCTTCAGACATCACACATACCAAACACACTCCTGACTGCACTTGTTATTACTCCTGAGTCATAAAGTTTACTCCCTAACTTCACTCAGGTATCAATCCAAATGTTACATTCAGAGAAATCTCCAACTTTCCCATCTAAAACAGCGATGCCCTGCATCTGTCCTTATATTCTACCCTCTCTTATTTGCTCAACTCTGATTTTTTTCATAGAAGTTACCACTATTAGCTGATCTATTGTATTTTTAACATGTTTCCTAAATGCCCCTCTAAGATTCAATCTAAGATGTTGAATGATTTTATCTGTTTTATTCTCTGTGATATCTGTGGGCCCTGTATACCTCCCTGGAACTTAGAAAGTATATAATATCTATTTAGTGAATGGCTGTGAAAGAGGAGTTATGTGACTATTTTGAAGAATAAAAAGGAGTCAATCACCTAAAATCACTAAAATATGTTTGCTAGGATTAAGGGTCATAGCCAACATGATGTCTTGAGGTACAAAATCTATTCTGTTAACAACAGATTATAAACTTCAAGTAAGGTTTGATCCGACTCTCAAAATGGGATTAGAAAATGTCACTCTACAAAAGTAAACAATAAATTATGTATACATAATTTATTATGTATACATAGGGTGACATTTGACATATACAAAGAAAATAAACCTACCCTCTTCACCTTACCTAATTGCCAAAATGTCTTGTGCTGACTACTACTTGAATTAGAAATCTAAATAATAAACTGGTGAGAGCAATATTTTCAGTTGGAAGATCTAGGATTGAACTCTGCCATTTCCTAGTTACTGGGACATCCATCTATCCTCCTTTTCTTCCTTTTCTTTCTCTTCCATTCCTTCATTTGACTCATTTATAGAATACTTGCATAGAACCAGGGATTTTACAGGAATCAGGGAATGCATAGATTCAGGAAAAGTTAGCAATGAATGGAATATTGGAAGAGAAAGCATTCCAGGCTGAGATGGGATAAGCAATACTATGAAGGTAAGAAAGAGTAGGACCTTGAGAAGCTTAACTACCAATTCTCTATACCTAGCTGAACAACTAGCACCTCAATGGTGTATGTTTAAGCACAAGAGAAGGATAATGTGGAGAGTGAGGAAATATTGCTGACAGTAAATGATGAAGAAACAGCAAAAGAAGTGCACAAGGGGAAAAAATAAATAGCACCCAGAGAGCTATAAGGAAAACTGGGAGGTCATGGTGTAAAGCAGCAAGGGATTACTGGGGGGAGAGGGGAAATGTTATCAAGTCATAGTAAATTAGAAAAATTGTCACCAAACAAGGCAACTAAGAAATGTTGTAGAATAAAAGAACCAGAAGTCAAATTGAGGTACAGTAGAAAGATGAAAGATTTGCCACAGTCATTCATCTGTTACATGTGGATATAAATACTTATCATAAAGGATACTATGAAAACTAAAGTAGAAATAAAGATGATGATGATGATGATGATGATGATGATGATGATGATGATGATGATAATGATGAAGATGGGTGGATGGATGGATGGATGGATGGATGGATGGATGGATGGATGGATGGATGGATGGATGGATGGATGGATGGATGGATGGATGGATGGATGGATGGGAAGAAAAGGGTAGGGGGAATTTTGGCACATGGACATATAGAAATTGTGTTAAAAGCATTTTGCCTCCTATGCAGATTGAAATAATTTAACAAATGCCATAGTCCTGAACTATGACCACGGAGCTTATTTACACCTCAGTCATTTACACATTGATCAAACAGGGTTCCTTTTCATATATGTGTGTAATTATTACCTTTATTTCTCATTTCTATCTCCTCTACTACCCATAGGCATTCAATCTAATACCCTTGATGCTTGCCTTTTAACTAGTATGTGCAAAATATTCAATATCCCTTCTTTTTATCTTTCAAAATTAACTATCCTACTCTAAGATACCTATTTTTCAACATAAATTTTAGAATAAATTCATATTCCCCAAAAAAATATTTTGACCAGGATTGAATTCATAGATTAAAAGAATATATATGCTGGGTATGGTAGCTCGTGCCTGTAAGCTTCAGTTTATGATGCGGCTGGGGCTAGGGATCACGGTTCGAGTCCCACTTGGGGAAACACAGCAAGACCTAGCCCCAAAAAATATCTGGGCATGGTGGCATATGCCTGTAATCCCAGCTACCTAAGAAGCTGAGGCTAGGGATTGCTTGAGTCTGTGGTACTACAAGCAACGGGAACCTGTGGTTTCATGGGCAAAAATAGCGAGACCTAGTCTCAAGAAAAACCAAAAAACAAACAAACAAAAAAGAATATATAGCCACCTGCCAGTGGGCAGCCTAAGCAGGCTGTCTGCATGCATGAGGTCCTGGGTCATTGAAGCTCCCTTGCCAGTGAGGAACAAAAGCAAAGATGACCCCTGGGTAAGCCCCTTATGCCTGGAGAGTCCAGGAGGCAGGGATGGGTGGGGTTTTAGCCCCACACACCGGTGGATAGTTGTTGCATGGTGCAGCCATCTGCAGCTTGGACAGCTGAGGCATGTTTCCCCCAACCCCTAGCCCAAGGGGGGCTTGGGACAGCGCATGCATGACCATCCGGACCCCACCCCCATGCAGGGAGGTACCAGCATGCAGGTAGGGGAGAGAGGAATGCCCCATGCATTTTACTCTCACTCCAGCTAATCTTCAGAAGGAGCAAAAATCTACATAACACAAACCCCATCATGGAATGTGTGAGGGACTAAGTGAAAATCCAGTCCACAAGCCTGAGTTGGGCACAGCAGATGGATAATCAAGAGAACCAATGCATGCAAGACAGCAGAAGCAACTATAGAAACACGATGTCACAAAGCTCACCTATGCACTCACCAGGGCTGGAAGACCCAAGACCTCATTTTGGAGATGCCTTCTAGGAGAGCAAGGCACCCCTCCCCACACTACGAGAGAGGAGAGGAAGTCTGAAGACTGGGGACATCAGTCCCACAGCTAAGCTGCAAAATGAGGCAGAGGAGATGATCTACAATGGCCATTCACAGATGCCTGTATCCACAGAGAAACTTCTTCACCCACACTGGCTGGGGGTGAGACCCCTTAAATCTGATGCCAAAACCATAGGTAAAGCAGCAAAACAACAGAAATAGGTATGGAGAAGACAGTCTCCAACAAAAAATCATGGACAGACCACAAAGAGATATAGACTGGCTGCCCAGTGCAAACTTAAGACTGAAAATCTACCAACAAGTTTTGCTTGGTTCCAAGAACACAGTCCCTCACTCAATGAAAGAACACTGTCACAGGAAAGAAAGAGACTAATGGCCTTAACACGGATTAGCAAACAACAAAGAACCAAGTCTGAGAGAATGGAGGGGGCACCAGAAGGAGGAGGGAGGAGGTGGTACCCAAAAACTATTTACCGAGGTTGTGATTTAAAGAATAAAAATAAAGTTAAAATTAAAAAAAGAATATATACATGTTTATATTGTTATGATACTAAAGATATGAAAGAACTTTTTATTCATATATTTACAAATATACTGTAATAGAGCATTTAAATTTCCTTCAAAGATGCCTTGGGTATTTGAACTATCCCTATAAACTTTATGGATTTTGTTCTTATTGTAAATATTTTATTTTTAATTATATTTTTATGTGGTTATAGCATAGAGAAATATTACTGGTTGTTAAATGCTGATTTGTGCAAACAATGTTTCTTATATTCTAATTTTACTACTTTCTTCTGTTGGACTTTTTAATTCTATAAAGATATACTAGAATAAGCAGTGTTTCTAGAAAAAAATTCATGTCCACGCATGTTGGAATGCAATGTCATTTAGAAATTAAGGTCTATTCATATACTACTATTGAAGATAAAAAAAAAAAAGTTAAGGTGTTCCTCCATCCAATCACAGGTACCCTTATGTGAATACTGTCTGAAGAAACGTTGATAAAAAAAAGTCTGTGTGATGATGGAGGCAGTAAGAGCAATGTGGCCAGCTATAAAGTGAAGAATATCAAGGATTTCAGACAACCAACTGCAACTAGGAGAGAGGCATGCAACAGACTTTCCCTTAAAATCTCTAAAGTGATACAAGTCAACTGATAGTTAGACTTGATTTTTGACCTCTGACTTGTTGACTAAGGAAGAGTAAATTTCTATAGCCTCAAGCCATCCAGTTTTGTTAAATTTTACACTATTTCTAAGAAAATAATACTGTAGATAATTATATCTGTAAATAATTACAATGCATTTGCCTCTTACAACTGCTATTTCTCCTTGTTTTTCTTATGACATTTGTCAGAATATCCAATATCTATGTAAGACATGGACAATAATAATAGAATCCTCATTTTGTTTTTAATTATACATTGAAACTGTTTAGTTTTCCAACTAGATATGCTTCCAATAAGAAATAATATATAAACTCTCCAATTTAAGACATCCCCTTCTTTGTATATTTGCCTTACATAATAGCCAAGAAATAGTAACATCCTAAAAGTACACAGCAACCTAAATGGATGACGATGTGGTATGTATACACAGTTGAACATTATTCTACTATAAAAATGTTGAAATCTTGCCATTTGCAGCAACATGGATGGACTGTTGTCATATAAAGATAACCACCAAACAGAGGAACTAAATAAAACAAAAATACACTTTTGGACTATAAGAACAATTAGTGGTTACCAGAGGGCAAAAGTAAGGGGAGTGGGTAAATTTGGGGTGATGGGAATAGTAGCATGATGAAAGATAAAAGTGGACTTTTAGTGTGAACTTAATGTAGAATGTTCTTGTGTTGAGTCTCAGTGATGCCCGTCTAAACTTTATATAATGTTATAAAACAATGTTAATTTTCTACTTTTTAAAATAATGATGTTTTTACCTTTAATTAAATTCTTGATTTTTATGTATTTATACATAAAAATGCTTTCTAGATAAATTTTTCAAGGTGTATTATTTTTCATGCTTTTGAGTTCAGTTGGCTAATGTTTTAGGAAGATATTTCATGTTGATGTGTTATAAGTATCTTAGGCATCTTTTCTTGTGCTATCATTATCTAGTTTTAGAATCAAGCTTAGGCAAATTTGGCTTGGCATATTTTGTTACTATTTAGATTCTTTTTTAATAATATGTATTTTTATTGACTACGTTTTTTTTTACATTTACCTTTTTGGGTTCTCCTCCCCCCTCCCTCATTCCACCCCCTTGTCTCTCCATCTCTTCTTTCACTGCCATTTATTGTTTAATTTTTAGTCCCTTGGGTTCTTCCTCTTCTTTCCTGTAGCAATGTCCTTTTGTCCGGTGTGGACGTGGTTTCCTGGGACACAGTGGCCTATGCTTAGTTTTCCAAGTGTCTTTTTGCTGCTGGTCACCAGTTCACACATGATTGTGTTCTTTCAGTGCCTCCTTCTTCTTTCTGGTTGGCTGCCTGGCCCATCTTCTGTCATATTTTGCTCCTTATTTGTTTTGTAGTTCTGGTTGCTGGCGTTGGGAGCGTTTCTCCAAGCTAAAGCTTGTGCACTAATTTTTTTAATCGAGGTAGGCCCTGGCAGATGGTTGGTCTGGTTCATCGTGGGGCCACTGCCTGTCTCTGTGGAAGGGTCCTTTGATCATGCTGAAGGCATCTCTGAATGGGAAATTCCACTCCCATCATTGTAGATCACAGTGGTTGTATTTCTGAGGTAGTTTGTCTCTATAATCAGTCTTATAGTCCTGTGTCCCATGGATCTGACATGTTCGTTGTTCTGGAATATTTCTTTGTTTTTCACCTCTATATTCGTGTGCAACTGCCATAGAATCGCTGATTTAGTTGCTTCTGGTGAGGGTTGACTGGATTTGGAGAAGACCAGAGGGGGTGACCCCTACCACCCATTACCCCCCCATAGCCCCCCCCACTAGCCTGCACATGGGGGGGCGGGCTCAGTGACCAGCAGGGCGGGGCTACCCCCATCTTCAGGGGCCACCTCATGGTAAGGTGACCGATGGCTCCCCCAGCCACTCCCTGTCACGCTAGCAGGCAGCAGGGCCCCCCTACCTTGTGCTCCCCAAACCCCAAAAGGAGCATGGCAGGCTGCATGGCTGGGGGCTCAGTGCCCGGCAGCATGGCTGAACGAGGCATGTGGGCGGGGCTACCCCCTACTATTTATATTCTAAAAATTATATATATAAGTTTGAAATTAACTTATGAATGACTGACAGAAATATGCCCAGATTTCATAAAGGATTTTTAATATTATTTTTATTTATTTATATGTTTACTAATATATTTTATTTTCCACTTCTCTACACTTTGGGCTTTTTTATATTTTTCAAGTAAGTATATAGTTCATTTTAGATTTCAATTTGATTAGAATATCATTAGTTTAACATTCTTTTATTTTTACTATGTGCAAGTATAATTTTTTTCTTTTTTTCATTCTGTATTTGCATGTCATTTTCTCCCTTTTAAAAATCAAGCTTACCAGAGATTTCTATAATTCATTAATCACTTGAAAGACCTGTTTTAGGCTTAATCTCTTTTGTTTTTACTGGTGTTATTTTTGTACTATATTTCATGAATCTCTGTCTTTTATTATTTCTTTTCTTTCTGCTTAGTTGGGCTTTGTCTATTGGCCTGTTTCTAACTTCATGACTTGAATCCTTTGCTGATTTATTTTTAATATTCTCAATTTTTGAAAGAATTTTTAAAGCTATAACTCACCTCCTTCCTAGTGCTGCTCTATTTCCTATAGAAAAAAAATGGCATATATATATTACCCATAGGAAGCTTGTTCTGGGCAGAGAATGTGGTTGTCTAGGGCTTATAGTAAGCAAGATATACCTCACAGGTCTCTCATTATGAACAATTAAATATCATTAATGAACGGTATGGAGCAATATAGAGATTGAAAAAATAATTAGGTTATGAACCCATGTTATTGGGTAAAAGAGGAAAGGTGCAAGCTGGGGGCAAGACAGATACTAACTCAATCTTCTAGATGTAAGAATTTCTGTTAGTAAAACCACAGGCTTTTATGGGAAGTTCTTATTTTTACTGAGGGCTGAGGAAAGAATTTTGTTGATTTATTCACTCTCTGCCAACCACTCCATGATCATTAATGTATTTTGACTCCCAGTGAGATTCGGGGGTCCCTAACTGTATGACAGGCACAGTGTTAAGCATTGTACTAAATCTATAGCATCTCACCTAGAGCACTAACTATACTTTCTTAACTATATCTGTAATAAAACATTTGAATTGCTGTTAAATTTCTTGTATTAAAAAATAAATAACTGGGTGTGGTGGTGCGCACCTGTAATCCCAGTTACCTGGGAGGCTGAGGCTGGGGATCACTTGAATCTGCAGATTCAAGACAACCCTGGCCAATAGTGTGAGGCCTAGTCTCTTCAAAATAATAATAATAATAATAATAATAAATAAATAAAGTGCTCCATGTCCTTGCAATAAACTGTATAACATTTTAGAGCTACACTGAGTGGTATTCTACTCCTTATAGCCAAATTTGATTGATCAAAGTAGGAATGAGACTGGAAATGCAAGCTTTCTAACTTAGAAATTAAGAGGATAATGGTACTCCTCACTGCAATATAAAACATATAAGAAGGAGTGACTTGAGAAGGAAAGCAAGTTCAATTTTTACAAAAGAATTTGAGTTTTCTCAAGTAAATGTAAGTGGAAATATATAGTACTAGGTTACCAGATATACACATGTTTCTCAGATTACATTGTGGCCATGTCCCAATAAACTCATAGCAATTTAAAAATATCATAAATTTAAAAAGTATATTTAACTTGCTTAACCTACCCAACATCATAGCTTAGCCTTGTCTCACTTAAACGTACTCAAAATATTTACTTTTTCCTAGACTTGGGCAAAGTCATCTAACACAAAGCCAATGTCATAGTAATGTGTTGACTATCTTACACAATTTATTGAATTACATGGCATGATTGATTGAAAGCTGTGACTTGCTGCTGCTTTTCAGCATCACGAGTATGTAATTTCTATATTGCTAGTCCTGGCACTTTCACATCTTTGTAATGTCAAAAAAAATCATTAAATCAGGAAACATCATACAATATAGACCTCAGAAGAAACATTTAGGATAGAGAAAATGTCTTTGGAGTCACGTTCTAATACAAGTCCACTAAAGGTATAGGAATGCTTTCACCTAAGAAGGGTATACAGAAAGAGAGGAGGATAGAACCAGTGCTGCTTTCTCCTAAATTAGTCCCGGTTCTCACTTTTCATTTCCCACACTTGCTTATTATGTTTGATCATTTTCTTTGCTTCCTCTCACCTTAAACTAAATAATACCAATGTTTTGAAAGATCATAAATGTTTCTATTCACCTTCAATTAGATGTCTATGTTAAGCTTTTTAGTACACAAGATTAGCATTCTTTCTCAGTGTTTCCAAATCTATAATCTGGCTGCTTATTTACTCTTGAAGTGAATTTTAAGGGCCACTATATGCCTAGTTTTGTTCTAAATATCAGATATATAACAGCAAAGAAAATAGATAAAAATCTCTGTCTTAGAGGAGATATGTCTTCCAGTTTTCTCCATTTAGTGTCTGATTTTGCATCTTTAGCTAAATGTATAATAAATAAACCTTTCAAACTTTTTTCTTCTAAAACAACTTTCATTGTTATCAACTATTTACATACATTACCAAATCTGTTTCCCATCTTTACTTTGTTTCAGTCTCTGGTGAAAAGTCAAGTGAAAACAACTAACTCTATAAAGCCTTTTGTAGTTTACAAATAAAATTTTATAAATATTATCGCCCCTATTTTTTAATGTTACATAGAAGAGTAATAAGTAATATATAGAAATTTTATGTCTCCAAAATCAGTGTCTGTGCCATTCTTCCATGATAAATATATATTAGAAACAGTGAAACACAACAGCTGAAGTTTGGTCTGTCCTGGTAGGGAATGCCTTCATCCATCCTGAAAAAGTATCTAGAGAAACCAGAAGATACTTACAATGCCAGTGATCTCAGTCATTTCAGAAATTCACTTGCCAACCTCCAAAAGAGCATATGTTCTGATATTGAATCCCAATAGCTTTAGTGAATGAATATATCTTGGGATTACTCTTGGCACATAAATAACACTTGTAGCCATTCTGCAAATAAGAGTCCTTTAAATATGGGCAAACAGACCCTAGAAAGATGGCTTTCTAGGGTCTGTTTTTTTTTTATCTCACTTTCTCATAGTGAGATCCCTCAGGTAGATGTTTCAATACTGTACAAAGTAAGGTCCCTGACAGGAATATGATCATCTCATGTAAATTCACCCTCCAGGTAGAGCTAGGGTCAAAGTTAACCTCCATTTACAGTCTTTCCTCATCTAAGTTAGTATGTTTGGGAATAAATTGAGAATACTTTCATGAGAAATAAAAGTGTGCCCTAGTGAGTAGAATAAGCAGCCATCTTAGCCTCAAGTCAGCTACTCTGTTGTCTTGCAATTTCAGATCCATCCCCTTGGTGGCTGGGAAAACACATCATCACTACAGTTAATAACAAAGCTGTTGCTTTCAGTAAAGCCAGGCTCTCTAGCAGTGTTGGGTATCTTTACTGCTGGCTGCAAAGAGGTCTCTTTTTTTCCCATTTAGAATCATGTTCATATAAAACCATGAATGAAATACTTTGAGTAAGTATATGTGTTCACTCCCTTGGTTTGATAGTGTACAAGGGTTTGGGTAAGGGCTATCATTTTGGTCTTCAGAACCCAAGTCCCTGATGGGAGGAACTTGAGTTACTAATGTACATCTTTCACAGTCATCATCCTTGTCTCATAAAACTGCTCAGGTGTGTAAATAGCTTTCACTCTGGATCCAGCAGGAGTTTGTCAGACAAACCTGGTAGACTAGGATATACTGTTTCAATGGTTTCTGAAAAGTTGAAGTATAAGAACCTGCCCTCAATGCTCCCTGCATTGATGGAGAACAAGGTAGCTGAATATAAAGAGATTGTTATTCACAGCTGTATGCTAGGATCATCTAATAATGTTTGCTATTTCCCCCATGCACCTCACCATCAGCTAAACTCACCTTTCTGTTCTAATAATATCAAAATCTAGTATGATACATCACAATGGGCTGATCTAAGTAACTTTT
Source organism: Uropsilus gracilis (assembly GCA_004024945.1). Classification (NCBI taxonomy): domain Eukaryota; kingdom Metazoa; phylum Chordata; class Mammalia; order Eulipotyphla; family Talpidae; genus Uropsilus; species Uropsilus gracilis. The sequence goes on from PVHY01003432.1 coordinate 82,428, forward strand.
TTCCGTTTTATGCAAAAGGTCACAAGTGGTAGCTATAGCTCACACAGAGATCAACCCTTAATGGTGCAGACCAGTGTTTGTATAGATATGTAAAGGGCTGTATTTCTGATCCTAATAATCGAGATAAAATTCCCAGGGTGACTTCTCTTTCCTATGCACATAAGGTTGGCAATCTGGAATCTGGCAGCCCTAAAGCTGATGCTGATATCAGTCTTCACTATATATTATCAAATGATAATATATGATAATGATTATCTGAATGTTGACATTCAGAAGCCCAAAGTGAAGCTTTCGAGTCTAGACAGTGAAGAGCTTCATGTAGGTGTTTGCCATTAGCCCAAAGTTGAAGATCCAAATACTATAAATCCTAGTCATTCATTCCTTCTATTGTAGGGCTGTGAAGATCTGAAATCACTTGATTTTTCTCACTGAAAAGACTTCATGTGTCTTTTTTCATCTCAAATCCCAAGTGTGCCACATTTTATTTACATATCTAAGCCTTTTAATGTAATACCTTATAGCCACATTGCACCTATAAGCTTAAAATTGATAGGATATTCCATAATTCCAGAGTTGGCAATTGGAAAATCATATATTAGATGAAGATACTTTGTTATATTTGAAACTTCCTGACATTGCTAGCCAATTTTCCCCAAAAAAATTTCCCCCAAAATAGTTCAGGAATTTTTAAACCCTTATAGAAGCATCATAGTCCTCTAGGTTCACTCCCTCTTTCACTCCCAATCCCTAAATTCCCCCACTGCTAGGATTAATTTTGTAATCATATTTGTAGGATATGTTTTGGCTTCATTTTGTTTGTTTGATCCTTTGTTTTATTCCTTTATATTCCATATATGCATGAAGCAACCCAATATTTGAATTTCTCTTTCTGACTTATTTTGTTAAGCATTGTCCCCTCTAGTTCTATCCATATTGTTGGTTTTTGTTCCACTACCATACTGTTTTGACTGCTACAGTTTTGTAGTGGAAGCAATTTGAAGTCTCAGAGAATACCATCTCTCTTCTTTATTTCAAGAATTACCTTGGTGCTTGTCACCTTTTGTAATTCATGTAAACTTCAGTAATCCTTATTTCTTAAAGGATACCTCTGAAATTTTGCTAGGAATTGTAGTAAATCTGTATATTGTTTTGGATAAGGTGGCCATTTTAATAATGTTAATCCTTCTAATCCATAAACAAGAAATATCTTTCCATTTCTTTATGTTTTTTAAATTTTCTTTTCAGACCGTCTTAAAGATTGTTTGTATAGATCTCTTGTCTCTGTTATTAAACATATCACTAAGTATTTTTGATGTCATTATAAATGGGATTTTTAAAATTTCTTTACCTTCTATTCCTTCTGTGCATATAACATACATCCAATTTCTGTGCATATTTTAGTAGCCTGTCACTTGACTGTACTGATTTATCTCTTTCAAATTTAAATTTCTCTAGAGATGGTTGCTAGTTCAGATTCTGAAAAGGCATGAAAATACACAATAGGTATGTTTCAGAGTCCTGCTCAAGCACAGATGATAATCTCAAGTTTTAGAAAAATTCTTCAGGTTGCCTTCCTTCACTCTCTATGAGTGAAGAAAACTCATACTCAACTCTCTAAATTGAATACTGAATGCAGTTTATGTACTAGCACATCCTGCATACAGGCAAAATACATTCATCCCTGAACTCTATTTTTATCCATAGCTTTTACTCCCTCATTTATATACACATGGGCTAATAATCAAAGTTCAAGGAAATTTCTGACCTATTTTAGTAAGTTTCAATTTTATGGTAAATTGTTTACTATTAAGGAATTTTTATATTTTAAATCCTTAAAACTCATGTGACTTTGAAGATAAGATCATAGTATAATATTTACTGACAATGTTTATGAATGTTTATGATGTTACTACTGAAGGAAAAGAAAGTAAAGCAAGTAAAATACATCTTTAATACAACATTTATCGATAAATATATTTTTATCAATTCATACAAAGAAAGAGAAAACAGGTTAAAAACTAAGGTTTTTATAGCAATTATCTCTGAACAATAGACGCTGCATTTCAACCTTTTCTATTTACTTGCATTTCTTTAAAAAAAATCTATGCAATTTATGCACTAAATAAACTTCTAACTTCTATTTAAGTACCATTTTTTAATTCCAAAACTTTCCATTTAATACTTGAAAAAATATTAATTCTTAAAAGTTATTTAGTTTCAGAATACAGCAATTAAACAAAAGTATAATTACATTCTTGGCTTTTTGCCACAATTTCAGAAAGACCTGATTTCTGTAATTACAGAAAGACCTACAACACTGTATTTGTACAATATATACACCTCACAAACATCTTTCAAGGAATCAAATGCATGCAGTAGTGAAACATTATATATAAAAATAATCAAATGACGTTCAAATAGAGTCTCAGTGATAACATGAAATTTCATCCAAATATTTCAAAAGAGTAATGATTTAGGCCACAAGAAAGCTGCATACATCTTTACTAATATAATTACAACAAATTCACCCTGTTTTCTAATTTTAAATTTCACATATAATAACGACCTGATTGTTTTGCTTTTAAAAAATACTCAGCTATTCTAGTTCTGCTTTCTAAAGTATTTGATATTCAAGTTCCACCTAGAACTAGCTAACATGATTTTTATACGACAAGTTTTAAATATTCATGATAATAAAAAAAAAAAAAAAACAGGAATTCCAGTGCCTATGCAGAACAAAGAACTATTGGTGAAGTGCAGACAACATAAGGAATATATTGCTTTGATATTAAGGCATATTTTAGCTTTCCAAGGAGCTACAGGTTACTAAGAGTAGATGCAAGCAGCTAGTCTCTTATTTTTACTCTCTACAAGAAAGAAAAACACATACTCTTTCTTTTTTTGATGTGTAAGAGCTCTAAGGCATACAGGACCTTGTTCACAAAGTGAATATGAATTTCTCCCCTGTAATTGTCTATTCTACATATAAAAATACCAGAAAAGTAACTTATCAAGGATGTATGTTCAATTTAGGAAAATTAAATCTAGTAAATAATTTATAGGTTTTTTTTTTCAGCATGAATGTTATCTAAGAGATTTTGAAAGACATACTAAAGTTCAGAAGCATTCATTCCCCATGAATTCATGAGCAATAGGTCAAATTTACCAGAGATGTTGCAGAATTTCAGTGAGCAAGGCACTTGATAAAACAAAGAGGAAAAATGACTAGATGAAAATAAATACGAGCACATTCAAGATCTGGAAGTTTTCGTAAGATTGTCCTATGTTCAGTATTCCAACTATTTAATGCCCTGACTATAATAACCCTTTTGAGAATTTACCCAGAGTAACCAACAATACTAAATCTGTATCCCTGTTTTATTCAAATCAAATCAATTTGACCATGTTTTTTGCAGGAGGCAACTGGGGGTGAATAGAATAGGTAGAAATGGTAGGTTTAGAATGAATTCTAAAGGAAATATTAAAGGTGAAGGAAATTATCAACAAAATGAAAAAGTAATCTACTGAATGAGAGAAAATACTTAAAATCATATATTTGGTGAGGGATTAATATTCAAAGTACATAAAAACTCATTCAATTCAATAGCAAATATAACTTGACTAAAAAGTGAACAGATGATCTAAATAAACATTTCCCAAAGAGGAAACATGAATAGCCAAAATGTAGAGTAAAAGATGTTAATCATCTTCATCCATGTTTCTGCTAATGACATGCATTTGCACATTAAAACTAGCAAGCTGACCATAGAACTGAAGCATATGGCAAAGTAAGAAGGATAAGGGGAGGAGAGAAAACAGGGGAAATATGAACACAGGGGATTATGGTAATGATTCACAGGTAATATGAGAGAATTATGAGAACTAAAAAGATGCAAAAAATTAATAAAAATAATTATGTTTTTAAAAGATGTCTTGTATAACATCAGGAAAATGCAAATCAAAATCATAATGGAAACTGAATCCTTGCATACTGTAGTGAGAATGCTACAAGCACTATAAAAAACAGTACAGAAATTCCTAAAGAAATTAAAAATAGAATTATATCATCAATCAATTCTACTTCTATGTTATTTAACAAGAGAAAATAAAAACATTGATACAAAAAATTATATTCAGTCTACGTTCATTATAAAATTATTTATAATTGCCACTATATGAAAACAACCCAAAGGTCTATTGATAGATGAATGCATAGAGAAAATGTTCAGAAAATGCAGAATAATACATAATATTATTTAGTCAATAAAAAAGAATGAAAGCTTATCATTTGAAATAGCATGAATGACCTAGATGACACTAAGTGAAATAAGTGAGACAGAGAAAGACAAATAACATGTGCCTCACTTTTATGTGGAATCTCATAAAACCTCACATATACTGAGAAGAGACTAATGGTTGACAAAGGCAGGCAGGGGGTAGGAAAAATGATACAAATTTCCAGTTATAAAACAAATAAGTCATAGGATGTCATGAACAGCATAGCAACTATAGTTAATAATACTGTACTGCACAGTTAGAAGTTACTAAGAGAATAAATTTTAAAAACTCTCATCACAAGAAAAAAATTTAACTATGTATACTGGCAGATATTAATTAGACTTATCATTTGTCAGTATATACACACACCAACCTATTATATTATATACCAGAAATTAATAATATTATATATCAATTATACTTCAACTTTTCATATTTTTTTACATCTTTGTTTGCCCCAGTGTTTTCCCACCACCTTGTCACCATGAACTATCATCCTAGTCTTTTGTGTCCATTCCACCAATTTCCCCCTCCTCCTCTCTTGCTCTATAGCTCTGTTCTGCTTACAGTTAGTTTTAAATTTTTTTTGGCCATTTGCTTGTTCATTTATTAAAAGAAAATATTTTTATAAATAGGATTGCTGAACTGGTCCAGCCACTATAGAAGACTGTGTGGAGGACCCTCAAACAATTGAAAGTGGACTTACCATTCGACCCAGCAATCCCACTACTAGGAATCTACCCAGAGGACATGAAAACTTTAATTCAAAAGGACACATGTACGCGCATGTTCATTGCAGCTCTGTTTACAATTGCCAAGATTTGGAAACAAACCAAATGCCCCAAAACAGATGATTGGCTAAAAAAAATGTGGTATATATACATGATGGAATACTATGCATCAATCAAGGAGGACAAACACATGTCATTCGCAGCAACATGGATGGAACTAGAAAGACTCATATTAGCAGAAATAAGTTAAAAAGAAAAAGAGAAATACAGGATGGTCTCACTTATTTGATGGAAATAGGGAAAAGAAAACAAACGAATAAGAAAGAATGAAAACAACCAATGGGACTGAACCATGGAGTGAGAGAGGAGGGGGAAGAAGGTGGGGAAGGTGAAGGGCACAAAAGATCAATATGGTTAACAAATGCTAGTGAAGTGGGAAAGCCCCAGGGTATACAATAATGGAATAATGTAATATAAATATAAATACACATACATATGCAAATTTAAAATTTTTAAATTATATTTTTTTAAAAGGAAAAAAAGGACAGGGTTATTAGGAAATGGAGAAAGAAAAAGAGAGCCATCTGCATAGTGCTAGGCAGGCAGGAGAGCTGCTTCTCTTCAGTGTGGAAATTGTACTGATTCCTTTTTTTTCTTAATTTATTTACTTTTTTAGATATGTGTTTCACATCTTTGTATTCTCTGGGGACCACCCATCACCTTCCCTCCCTGACCTCCCTCCTATCGCCACCCCTCCTAACCCCCCACAAACTCATCCCTTTTATGGAATTTTCACATGCATGTCTATGGCCTAAATTGTCCAGAATAAACTTTATAATAATAATTTTATAAAATGCAAAAGCATTTAAAAATAAATAGGATTGCTGACTCAGTATATACACCCTTTGTCTGTCATCCTAAAATCTTGTCCCTTGTCCTGTTCTTTATTCCTGTGTTGATTGTAAGAGCTTTCATCCTCTAAACATAAACCAAAATCTATAACCTTAACTCCACTATATTCTCCTTTCTTGAGAAGCAAATGGTAGGAAAGAAACTATTATAGAAGTTCCTTAAATAATGTGATTTCATATAATGTACTTTCATTTTAAAGTTGATGAGAAAAAAAAGAAATCCTAGTTAACATTTAATGAAACATTATCTAAGGACATGGTCTCATTATATATGTCCTCTTACCACTTCCAAGAACCAATTAATGATAAGTGAGCATTTACTGAATTTAATAAATTAATTACCATATTTCAATAATCCAAAAGCATATTCATTCTGTTCCTACTTTAATATTAAATTATTTGTCAATTTACAGTCACTATTGGCTAGGTTTCTGAATATCATTGTTCAGATTATTCATTTCATTATATCAAGTTAGTAGCGCTATTAGTACTAGAAATGTAATTAGTATTTAGAATGCCTTGAAAAGTTAAATTTATCATTCATCTTTCAAACTAAGTTCTTATATGTGCAAAAGGACATGGAAATAGAGATATGGGGAAAATAAGTAAATAGTCATTGTGGAATAAATGATCACAAATTCCTATTTTTCTACAAAGGGCAACTACGAATGTTACAGGAATTAAGAAAAGAATCCCACAAGTGGATAAAGCTGTGATGCATGGTAAACTTTCTGTAACTTCAAATATCTAAAGATCTTACTTAAACATGCAGATTCTGATTCAGTGAATGGGAGTGGGGCCAGTTTTATTTGCTAATGAGTTCCCAAGATATGCTCATATTGCAAGGTGGTGATGAGACAAGAAATGCAACTGAAGGTGGGCTGTGGGCTAATTTGCCAAAACTCTTCAAATAAATGGGAAAAAATGAAAAGCAATGTAAGACTGGTGTGGTTGATTTATAAATTGCAAAGAACTACTATTTTATTAGTAATAAACTTTATTAAGTTCCTGCTATGAATTTGTCATAAAGCCATCATCTTCTAGTTACCTGTGATTCAATGAAGAAAAAAAAAAGTGTAACCATTTCAGTAAAATAGGAAACAATCACCATCAAAATTTACAAAATGGGTATCAATTGAGCACTTTTAATTTACTTTTTTTTTGCATTAACTCATACATTCATTTTTTGTTTGTTCATTTTTGGCATGTTTCAAATGCGTAGATCTCATGGAAAACAATGCCATTAAACCTCTTAGTCTCTTAAGATCTTTAAAACTATTTTTAATTGAGGTAATAATAGGATATCACAACAAGATATCACTATGGCAGTATACTCACCATTAAATCATCTATAGCCATTTTTTGGATAAACACTGTATTATCGATACTTTTGGTGGCAGTGATGGTGATATTGTGTTGAAAACACACCTGTCAATGACTCTAAGTCCAAAAAAAAAAGATGATATTATTGATTTTTACATATGAAGAGCTTTAAAAATATTTTCATCAATGTTTCTTAAATGTTTCTAATTGTTTCTTTTTTTAAGTTTGGACTGGAGAGATTTCTGATTTTTAAAATTTAAGTGATTTTAAAATATTCTTTCTATAATTGTAAAATAGAGCCTAAGTACTAAAACTTTTAAGTATAACTGTCAGAGTTTTTTTCCTTAGTGCAACATTTTTTCTCAGTAAGTGTCTTAGATTTGACACTTAATAGTAAAATGACAGCCAAATACCTTCCATACCACCTCGCCCACAAGCAAGCCTATCCACATGCATGAGCGCATACACACGCGTACACACCCCATTCAAATTATATTTTGAAAATAAAATGAAAGTATAGAAAAATCAACTTTAATGATTAGGATGGTTTTCTGTAAAAAAATAAATAATACAACCTAAAAGTCATCCCATAAATTGGTGACTGTTGAATTTCAGTTTGTACATTGGATTAGTATAAAAACCTCTGTAGACAAGGATTATTAGAACACATAATCAAATAAATGTTGCTGTCCCTGCTATGAATAAAGAATTTATTAAGAAAAAGATAATAATCAAGAGAAAGCCTAGGGAGAAGACTGTGAAGAAAAGCATCCAGTACAAGCCAGAGGACATTTAGAAATAAGTACCCAATTCCTTAAACAAATATACAGCAAGTGAAAATACATGTAATGATTCAATCATATAACACATTGCTCCTAGACAGCACCAATGTCACCAAATGTCCTTCTGATGATAATTTGTCATTTCTTGTAGCTTTGCTATAGGAGAATTCACTAATTCACTAGCCATACATCTTACTCTATTTGAAAGTTAGCTTTTTAAAATTAATTAATAAATTCAAACATAGTCCCTGGATAATGTATCCATCTCCGGGGGATTCAGTTTAGTAAAAATGCCCAAAGGATGTAAAGACAAACTAAAAAGTTTATGTCTAGGCCTGCAGGACAAAGAACCAGGAGCAATGATGTGATAACCTTATGTAAAAAAGGATTGCACCTTGTCTGAGTCACTAGCTGGTTTCTCAAGAGTTTACTTTCCTTAGTGCAACAGTTACTACAGTTCACTTAAGGAAAAAAGAAAGTGATTAAGGCAACAGCAGACTAGCTTTTATGTATCACTTTCCCACTGCTAGTTTATTCCCCAGAGATATTTCTTAATCAAAAGCTACTCTATTTTCTAACACTTTGGGTCTATTATCCAAAATATTATCAAGCTATAGATAGATAATAAATAATTGTGAAATTATTCATAATTCCCATGTGAGTCTCCTTGACATAAAATGTAATGTAAAACTTTACTTGCAATCTTATCTAAACCAAATCCATTACTTTGTACCTAACAAAGGACATACTGAGAACTTATCTAATAATATAGATAGTATAGCTAGATTAAGAGGGTAAAGAAATACAAAATGAAACAAATCAATACTCTAGTTTTCAAAAAAGTAGGAAGAAACAGGCTGTTTAGTCCTTAACATTAATGACTTTAAAGTGAATTTTTTTATATCTAAGTTGTGGTAATTGCCTAAAATTAGAATCTCTCCACCTTTGATGTGCATCAGAAAGCAAGCATAGATCTGTGTCCCAAAAAAGTTTCAGATTTGGTATACCTGAAGAATTTCCATTCCTGCTGAGTTTCTAGCTGCTGTAGATGTTACTGGTTTGGGGTCCATAGTTTAAGAACCACCAGTCTAATCACTCAATGGGGATTTAATTTAATGGTAAAAGGAAATGCCTTGTTAAGATAGTGGTTGTTAATGCTAACTGCAAATTGTAATCACCTGGTAACTTTTGAGACCTAGATTTCATAGGACACACCCAAAACTAACTAAATTGGGGTTTCTGAGGGGCAGAGTTCATAGCTTTCATATTTTTAGTTTTTTTAATAAAAATTGATTTTCAGAATTTAAGAAGAAATGATGGACTTAGCTCAAAGTCCATATGCAGTGGCTGCTACATTGATGACTTCATGAGTTGGTTGTGGTAAATAAGCATTTGTATTCATATCATCTCAACTGTATAATAATACAGACATATAAAATATATAATTTATAGTGCTTAGTTCAATACATAATGTTGAATTATAATTAATGTATAATAAAGTTCATAAGTAATTTTAAATGGAGACTTCATTCACTAAATTTTGAAAAATATAATATACCATGTAATCATCATTCAGATCAAGATATACAATATGTTCATCACCCTTGAAAATTCCCTCTTGTTCATTTCCAGTCAATTCCCTTTCATACTCTCAAATCTGCACACCATCTAGAAGAAACCTTTATTTTAATTTTTATCAGCATAGATTAGTCTTGTCTGTTCTTCCACTTCATGTGAAAGAACTCATTACTTATAAAAGGGAAAAGATTAAAGTTTCATCAAAATAGTTTTCTATATATTACTTTTACCAAATGTGTCTTACCAGTGTTGTCTCTTGAGTTTGAATCATGGTTATATATAGAAAAGTGTCCGTTTGGAAGATACACACATTGGAATACTTAGGAGTAATGTGACATCTTATTGACAGATTCCTCCTAAATGGTTCAGGAAAAGACAAATATGTAGGGAGACAGAGACAGAGACAGAGAGAAGAAAAAATGTAGTAAAATATAAAAGGTGATCCAACTGGGGGATTCTACTGAAGCAGATTCAAATTTCCATGTAGTGTTCTTGTAACTTTTCTATAAATAAATTTTCAATTATTTCAAAGCAAAATTATTTAAATTTCTTACAAGGGCATTGTGAAAATCAATATGTAATATATTCATAAATCAATTTTAAAATTTATATTTGATAATGGTAAGGATTTCTTTGATATTACAAGTATATACATGGACAACATTGCCCCAAAGATTGTTCTTTTGGACTTCTCTTCTGAGTAATGTGCTTCTACCTCTCCACACATGTATAGGCTAGCCATCTGTACTCCAAATGCATCATCACAGATTCCTCTGGACTACCTAGAAGTTATTACAACAGTAAAACATTTCAAAATGTTTAGATTTGGTGGTGAAAATGGAAATAAAGAAGGAAAAAACAGGGAACAGGTTTCATAAATGTAAGAATCAAAGAAATAGCTTACTAATTCATATAATAAAAATAACGAGTAAAACGAATCACAATTCCTTTAGCAAAACAAGTCAAAGAAATGACTAGATAGGGATAAAGATGATAAAAATTTTTTAAGTAGTTTGATAATAAAGTGATTATAAGACATTAGAAATTAAACATCCAACAGACTGTAGGTTTTATGAGACTACAACCAAAAAAGGAAGCACATTCTGACTTCTAAATATAGATCTAGTAATCATTCTCAGATTTTCAAAATGTTATATATTGCATTCATCTCTCAAGCTAAAGAGACCAATAAACTTTTCACCTTTGATAAATTTGAGTGCTGAAAGTAATAATATTCTCATGTTAAGTCAAAGATTAATTTGCTTTGTACTTATTGACTTTTATACTGAGATAGCCAGAGCAATTATTCATAAACCAATAACTACTTTCATTAGTATTTGGATGCATTTTTTTAACTAATAATATCATGGTATCTAGCTCAACAATTCCTAACACAGTAGGTTCAAATTATATTTAAATTTAGAATGTAAAACCAAAAGAATCCAGTTAAGAGCAGCTTAGCTAAGGAATTAATTGTATCTAGAAGATCTTCTTTACAAACAGCACTATTAATCGCCTTATATAACAGTAGACCATGATGTTCAATTAACTGAAGTGCCTTCAGTTAACTCAGTATATGATAAAAATTAAGCAATGATAGTCCATAATGGGAGCCAAATAATGAAGCACGCTAATCAACTTTTTAAAAACATATAGAAGAATGAGAAAAGTTCATCGTTACCTCATTCATATTCACATAACAAATCTATCACTATCATATTACTGTTTATTAAATGTTAACAAAAGGATTTTTTTTCAAAACATTTATTCTATTAGTCACAGTCTAAACCAATATAGCATTCATTAGTCACAGATGCCACTAGTTATTAACAATTTCCTGAAGGCATTTTTACCCTTAATATCTGTTACATTTACTGCTTATGCATTTTAATTATAGAGTAAAAGCAATGCAAATATTATAATCAAAGAACAGAGAACATTTCTACTACAGAATGCTATATTTAAAATCACTTCAGTTTCAGAAATTTTTCATGTTCGCTGAGTTACATTACATTTATTCTCATTACACCTGCAGGACTAAAAAAAAACCCAAATACTCCAAATTTGTCATCACATAAAATCTTGCTGGCAAATATTTCCATATTAGTTATACATATTTTATGATGGAAAATTTCCTCTAAGTATAAGTTGTTATAAATCTACTTTATAGGATCATTAAATATCCAATGTTATCAACTCAAGAAAAATAAATACATTTGGAAGTTTTCTTTGGATATTTATTTTTTTGAATTTAATGTCTTGTTAACCTTACAAAACTGAAAAGAATGTAAAATCAGTGTCTTTGCCACTTTTGGAAATTATCTGTACTAGGAATTATGTTTTATGTGATGATTAAAATAGATTTTAAACTTATCATAAGCATCAATTTCTCTGCAGAGCCTTAGTCTCCAATTTACTTTTACTAATACCTTAGCAAACTTGGTCACCTGATCATTCATGCTAATATAACATTACTGACATTCTTTTATAGAACTTCACCTATGACTCAAGATACCCCTTCTTTCTCTTGTTTAAGAATGATTGTGTGCACTAGTAAGCCACTATAAAAAACAGTATGGAGTTCCTCAAAAAATTAAGAGTAGAAAGTTCATATGATCCATCTATTCCACTTCAGGGTATTCATCCACAGAATAAGAAAACACTATGTTAAAAAAGATACATGCACACCTTTGTTCATTGGAGCATTATCTTCCATAGCCAACATATGAAACAACCTTAGTACCCATCAGTAGATGATTACGTAAAGATGAGTTATATATCAACAATGGAATGCTACTCAGCTATTCAAAAAGATGAAATTCTGTCATTTGTGGTAACATGTGTGAACTTACATGGAATGATGAAATGCATTCATTTTCAAAATACATGGAGGGAATTTGAGAAAACTATGCCCAGAAATGTAAGTTAGAATAATAAAAATAAACACTGGAAATCTACATAATTTTAACATAAAATCTTAATTTTTAAAACCATAACATAACATAAAATCATAATTTTTAACATAAAATCTTACATAATTTTTAACACTTTCAAAAACCAGTGGAAAACAAAAAACATCCTGAGGCAGGGAGAGAATGGGAAAAGGGAATATAACGATGGTGGTAA
>PVHY01003432.1:95256-108240 GCA_004024945.1 Uropsilus gracilis
GATAGATAGATAGATAGATAGATAGATAGATAGATAGATAGATAGATAGATAGATAGATAGATAGATAGATAGATAGATAGATAGATACCAATTCATCAAATCTAAAACACCATTTGTGGTGAATTACACCATTATTTTATGCTTCTCTTAACCTGCCTACTCTAGACAAAGTCTTGTATACAGTGACCACTAATAAAAAATGTCAAAACAGCTCTGTTACTTCAGAGAGGTTTTCTCCACATCTTCCTACAAGTGCCTCAGCCACAGGTAATCTTCGTTATTCTGAATTCAGATTTAAGACATGGTCTGATTCATTTATTCAGCAAACATTCTTGGAGTATCTAGGAAATGCCAAGCACTGAGTCAGTCAGGAAGGATGTGAAAGTGGCCAAACATAGTTTCACTCTGATAGGAAAACCTATGTGGAAGTGATTGTAAAATGAAAAGTGATAATAGAGTTGTGTGTATGGTACAAGATATCTAGAGTGGGGGAAGAAGAGGAGAGGCATGGTAAGGAGTGGAGGGAAGGAAAGGGGAAGAACTAGGAGGGTGAAGAATTGAAGAAAGAAAAAAAGGCTGAAGAAGGAAATACCCAGTATAAGTTAGATAAACACAGTGGAACAGCATTTCAGATGGGGAATAATATATATGTCATAGAGGCAAGAAAAAAACAGAGCAATTCAAGTTACTAGAATTTATTTTTTTTAATTTATTTATATATAAATTTCACATCATTGTAACCTCAGGGATTCACCCCCCACCCTCTTCCCCTTTCCCCCCTGCCCAAAGCTGTGTGCTTCAGTTTGGTGCTTAGCTTGTTTTGACTTTCCCTCATGGCTTTTGTTTATTTTTTCCTATATCCCATATATTAGTGGAACCATTTGGCTTCTGTCTTTTTCTTTTTGACTTGTTTCTGCTAAAGTGATTTCTTCTAAGTACATCCATGTTATCATAAAATCATCAAATTTGTCATGTTTAATTGCTAAGTAATAGATAGATATTGTGTATATATACATTTGTTTCATCCAGTCATCTGTTTGGGAGTATTTAGGTTACTTCCAAACTCTTTATATACATATATATAATTTACATATATATAAATTTCACATCTCTGTGATCTCTGTGGTTCACCCCCTCTCCTTGACCATTCCCACCCTGCCCCCCCACCCCAAGTTGTGTACTTCAATTTGGTTGTATGATGACAAGAACCGAGAGTAGAAAGAAGTTGTTGTTACAGATGAAACTAGGCAATCGAGCAAGGTCTATCATAGGAAACCTGGAATGTCATGGTTAGGAATCTGACTTTATGCCACAGAACCCAAGGAGCTGCTGAGAGGTAATAGTTAGACACATGATCAGATTTAAAGAATCATTTCTTGCATGTTGACAGTGTCAGTGAAATTCCAGTAGTCACCACTCCAAATAATCCACCCTCTCCCTTAGCTCATCTTGCTGACTGGAAAGCTCTTCTGCAGAACACAAAGTCACATAATTTAAAGTTGAAAGGCTGCTTAAATTAATTTTACTCAACTTCTGTGATTTCCATATTAAGGCAAGAGACACAATTTAAGTCACTCATCAATGAATGGACAAAAAAGAACCAAAATTCATGTATCTTATTCTATAATTTTTTCCAAATATCCATTTTATGACCTTTGAAACCCCTAATCTAGACAAAATAAAAGCATTCATTTGTCATATTAACTCCTGTGTTGATATCATCCCATTGAAAAAAGTCAAGTGGTTTGAGGTATTTTAAAGCATTTCTAAAGATGCTTGAATTAATATTTGTATCACTTTTTTTAAGCTTGTGATAATCCTAAGGACTGAATAGTCAAACTAACAATAGTCAGAGTTTACCTAGCAACAAGTTTCATTAATAACCCATTGACACAGGTTACAGTCACACACATACAAAATATCCTTTGGGAGGAAGGAAAAACAATGTCATCAGATATGTCATCAAAAACTATTCATTTTCCACTTTTTTTTAGAAACATTTTTGACTTATAAGATGTTTTTGAGTATTGTATGCAGAAACATTTCTCTGAAGAGTATGACAGTTTAGTTTGTGATAGCAATATTTTATACTCCCTTCCAAAGCTTACTTACCCAGATGCCTTCCCTACTCCTCTCCCTAATCTCTAGTGACCCATGTCACATAATTCTAGAGTTATTTATAATAAGCAATCTATCAGAAATTTCAATATATTCTGCCAAAAAGAAAAGAAATTTCAATATATTTTCTATATAGTAACTTCCTGGTATCATTCCTTTTATAAATACTATGAACATAACTAAAAGGGGGTCTGATCAGGTTATTTATTCCTCTGTAGATCCCAGGAAGGATGAGAATTAGTCACACACCTGCTCCAAGTCCTTCCTTTCATAACTTAGCTTTGATATAAATTCAAACATATAATCAAGGTTAGAGGATTAGCTGAGAAATTCCTAAAATGACTCAATATATCTGAGTTTCTCAATCTTATTTCTAAAACAATCATGAAATGAAAGATAAAACCTTATATTTAAAAACAAGGAGTACTCCCTTTCTTGAAGAAAAATAGGCAAATTTGAATACCAAGCTATGGAAACAACATAAGTATCCAAAAAACAGATGAGTGACTCAAGAAGATTTGGTATATATAAACAATGGAATATATTTTAATGCCCCAACTATAATCGCATATGAAAAAAACACTTTTACATATATGCATAATGCCTAGGAAAAGAAGTAAAACTTATTTAACTAATTTGCTAATTTTTTTCATTATTTTAATGCTTCATGTGCTCTCAAAACTGCACATAGTATAGTAAACAGGATCTCAATGCTACCTCAGTTAAAATTTAACTAATTTTCAAAAGATATTTCAGACCATGAATTTTTCAATGATACAAATTTCATTTTGGATCATAAGAACAAATTTCTGTAACTCAAATACTCATTGTTCTCTTTGGAAACATCCAGTACTTTTGAAGGGCTAAATGTTCAAGGATAACACCTTAAGTTGATGTTTTATACTGTGGATGGACTGTGACTGCAGACTGCTAAACTGCATCTTTGGGACATTCTGTTAGAAGAATCTACTAAAGCTGAGAATGGATTGACTATGTATATTTGTATGCTTAGACTCAGTATACCAAGAGTTGCAGTATATTGAAGAATAATTCCATTTATTACTAAACTTAGTCATTTCATTTATTTAGTAACATGATTGTAGATCAATCACCTTATAGCAAAGGAAAAACATTTATTTGAGATCTTAGTTTTACAGCCTTTTGGGAAACACAGACTCAAGAAGCACTGGAGTTGTAAGTTTGAATTACCCCAAGTGAGGAGCACTTACCCAAAAAGGCAGTCAACACACAGTTCTGTTTTATAATGATGTTTGTTTGCAGTTCTTATTGGCAGGAAGTTTGTCAAGGGGTAACAGTTCAAATTTCAATCCTGGGATATCTCTGGCTTTCAGGCATGGTTTCATTTTCTTCCCCACAATGGATCTTTCTGGACATGCACTGCCAGCTTGGAGCCTGTTTGGTTTTTACTCAGACTCAGGATGGCTCCATCTTTGTTTTTCTATTTTATATTACATATGATGAAAGCAATTTTGGGAAAGATTACTTCTGAGTAGCAAAACACAATTCTCTAAAAATGATACTGATCAAAGTAGGCTGAATTGTAACCCCTGAAAATTGAATGTTGGAGCCCTAACTACCAAAAACTAAGAATGTAACCAAGTTAGGAGATAGGATCTTCAAGAAGTAATTAAGTTAAAATGAGGTCATTATAGTGGACCTTAACCCAATCTGACTAATCTAATGTTCGTATAGGAAGAGGGAATTTGGGCAGAAACATGCATAAAGGCCATGGGAAGACAGAGGGAGAAGCTAGTTATTTACCAAGTCAAGAAAAGTTCCTGGAACTCTTCCTATAGAGCCCCTGCTCTCACAATCCTCCAAAGCCTTGCTGTCATCTTGTTCTGATACTTCTAGCCTCTAGAACTGTAGGGAAGCCAGCCAGTCTGTAGTATTTTGTTATGCCACTTCTGTAAACTAATATACTCTTTGCTTAATTCTTATGTGGTTATCATTCTGAATCTAAGATGAACATTCAGGATAAGAGGAATGAGAAGTACTACATTTTACTTTTGATAATGATATTTTCTAAGAATCCATGGATCCAGCTCAGTAATAAAATCTGATGACTAATAATAAAAATGAGCCATCAGAAAAACAGAAAAAAGGAAAATGGAAAGTAGTTACTTCATGATACAAAACTAGAAAGACGGACTTTGGCCCTGAACTGTATATAGCCTTCTATTGTAAGTCCTTGTGCACATAATTTGCATGCATTACTTTGACTAAAACTAGGTAGACAAAGATAAGGAGTAGGGAGGTAGGTAATTAGAAAGAAAGAAAAATAAACAAACCAATGGGCTGTGTGATCACATGTAAACATTAAAATCCACAATAAAGTTTTCTTTAATCTCCACTTATAAATTATTCACAGGGGCATTTTGACTCTCTAAAGTTCATAAACAGAATTCAAATCACCTAAGCAGACATAATTTACTGCTTTTAAGCCAAAGCCCTGACTAGCTAAAAGCTGCCTCTAGGAATTAGCCAGAACAAAATCCTGATTAAACAACTAATTGGCTTGTCTACTAATGAAAAGAAAAACAAAGTACATTTCTCTACCCCAAGAAATGCACAGAGCTATGAAACAGAAGTTCTCAGTACAACTACAGAGATGTTTAAATCCCTGACTATAAAATCCAACAAGGTGAATCCTGGAGAAGAGAGTGATGAAAATAAACAAGGTCCTGATTCAAGCAATCAGTCTGAACAATCCACAGGAAAGGTATGACACATTTTTAAATCAGTCTTGATTCTCATCATTGCTCAACTGGTGATGTATTTAAATGAATCTGTTACATATAAAATTGCTCTTCAATTTTATCTGCTACCTGTTTGTTTTGGGGGTCTAACTTCATTACTTTTTATATACAATATATATTTACTTCAAAGCAGAATAATAACTGTTTAGAAAAAATATATTAGCGTTTAGAAAAACAAGTCAGACTCCTCGTTGCTGATTTTTACTTTTAACAACACCCAAAATGTGCATATGCTTTAAATACTAAATTGTACCTGTATGATTCTGTTTCAGTAAAAACTGTCAAACAATAAAGTTTTAGAAAACTACATTTTGACAGTAATTTCTCTAGTCTAAGAGCTCTTAATAGGAAGCAATAGTGCCACTTATGATATTTGGCAATATCTGGGTGTTTTTGTCTGTCCTTTCTCAGGAGAAAGGATATTATGAGCATTTAGTGGGTAAAGGTTAAAGATACTGCTAGATATGCTACTATTTTAAAAATAGCCCTTCACAACAGAATTAGCCAGTAAAAAATTTAATACTGCCAAAGTGGAGGAACCTGGTATAAACAAATAATTTCATAAGCTCTAAGTCTATTTATATGTAAAATAAGGATAATACCTGCTTTATAGCCTTGTTAAGCAAGTAGAAAGTATATATAAAGTATAAAGTAAGGACTTCCCAATTGATAATAACTGATTATCATTACTATCATTAATTTGTGCTTATGTGAGATGTAACTTCAGTGATAATTATTTCATCAGTCTTCACCTACAACTATCTATAGGATCATTTTCATGAACTAGTCTTTAGACTTACCTAAAAGAACTACCTAAGTATTTGTTTGTTTGTTTGTTTGTTTGTTTGTTTGTTTGTTTGTTTGTTTTGAGACTAGTTCTCTCTATTTTTCCCCGTGGAACTGCAGGCTCATGATGTCCAGGGTACCACAGACTCAAGCAATCCCCAGCCGCAGATTCCCAGGTAGCTGGGATTACAGGTGCGTGCTACCACGCCCAGCTATCTTTTTGGGACTAGGTCTCACTGCATGACCCCAGTGGAAATCGAACCATGATCACAGGCCCCGGCCTCAGCTTCCTAGGCATGCGCCACCATGTCTGACTATCTAAGTATTTTAGAGTATTTTCCTACGTAAACAAAATACATAAAAGATGTCAACTGAAAACAGTCATGTAGTTAAATGACTAGAATATCAGAGTTTACTGGTTAAAATTCAGAAAGTATAGCTTATAGAAAGCACCAAGATAACTGAACACTAGCTCTGAAAAATTGATCTTCCTTTTCTGATTAATATTGACCATTTTTTGCAATGGAGATATTTGGAGAACGTGCAAGGCACTGCTTCATGTGAGGGACCTTGACTTCTTCCTAAGTCTATGTCAAAATAAATAATCCCACAATTTAAATGTCATTTCAATTTTGAAAAATCATGGAGCACAATGAATGTTATGCTGGGTACTTTCCTCAGCTTGCCTCACTGTATTTTTCTATGGGAAAGTCACTAGAGTGATGTTTAACCCTTGCCTGTCATAATTATTTACTCCTAACTCACACAAATACAGCTAATATATTAACTCTGGTTGAGACACAACAGTTGATGACTGCTACTATTGCCATCCACCGTGCTAGTCCTTTGTAATGGCTATGGTATTGCATTCACACACAGCCACCCAGTGGTAGTGTCTGAGTTAGAACACTGTCCTATCAGACTTCAGTGCCTGAGAACTAAATCCCTTTACTGCTTTACTGCTTCAGAACAAGGGGAATTTTATTTGAATCAACTTTTCCAAATAACCTCCCAGCAGGATAAAGGAAACTTAAAGAAAAGGTGAAAGAATGGAGATTTTCTTAAAAATTTTCTTTTCTTCAGAAATAGTAATACTGAAGAACTGCCTACTCTAGACACAGGTAGAATTATTGGGTATATTACCCATGCCATTCTAACAGACAACATTTATTGAAGCTAATCATTAAAGTAGTATGCATGACATTTTATCTTAGAAGTCATACTTGGGAATTATTCATATCCATTCTTTCCAATAAACTGTAGGTAAAGGGAAAATAGCTTTTCTCCAATTTAAAATATGCTATGTGTTATAAATAACAGAAAATTAAAACTATAGGTTTTTTTTCATAGAATGTAATGCTTTTAAATGCAATTTTGTGCAAAAATATAATTTGATATTTTGAGTTCATAAGAAAATATCTAGAAAAGAACAAGTTAATTTATACTTTTTTAACATATCATTTAAAGAGTTGATACCCAACCAAAAATACCATGTGTGATCCCCATTTGTAAATAAGCAATAAATCAAAGACTACAAACTCAGGATAATCCAAACTCTCACATTCTACTAACATAAATCTATATTTCTACATTTATAAATACTGTGATAGAAATGTATGAATACCATTATAACATGATGCAAAATTACTTGGTTGAAAGCACAAGGCTTTATCATTAGTTTAGCATATATCCAGAAATCTATACCTTTCTAGTCACTTAATCAATTTCCTATTCAATAATATAAGAACAATAATTGCTGACTTGTGTGAACATATGGTTACTGTAAAGTTTAAATTAAATCATCTGATTCATTTACTTTCAGTTTGAAATGTTTTACTACCCTTTACTTCATTAGAACTGAACACTTCATCTTATGCTCATTCTCTTCTTCTATGTCATTGCCCATAGCATTCATTGATTTGCATGTTTGTGTTTGCACCCTCTACAAGATTGTGTGCAGCTTTGAAGCCAATCTTTCCATGTTTGGACTTTACGTTTTTTTGCCCTTCATCCCCAGGAACATCCTCAGACACATACCACATCCAGTGAGACACACTACATTTCAAAGAAGAGCTGTGAGCTCAGATAAATAATGGGTAGGGACAAATAAAATCTTGGAGAGAAGACTATGACCAAAGAAACCAAAGATGCTTTAATCTAGCTAACATTTTGAGTTCTACCACTAAACACTCAGATAGTGACCTGGAATAATGATGGAAGCAAGGACCAAAATTAGGAGAAACATACACCAGAGAGACACAACCCCATACTGAATATAACAGGGTATTCCTGGAGCCAATTATCCATGGAAGTCAGGATTTATTGTTTAGTACTAAAGTTTGGTATATGCATTCAAATGCAGGGATTTTTTTTTTCAGCATGTCATAAACAAATGGTTAATTTTAGTGAGTGGTTGATAATTGAATGAAAAACTTACATCTTACATTCAATTTCATATTTTGCAAATTAATCTTGAACTATATTTTGTTTCTCAAAGGAAGAAAACAAAAGGGAAAAGAAATCTCTCAAAACCAAGATGAATACAATCACATTTGATGAGTCACACACCAGAATACAAGGTCAGTATCTAAATTTGTAAATACCTAAAGTAAATCTAAAAAATAAAATGGAAATTTCTCTGAAGCATGATGAAACACTTTATTTGACCTTAATCAGGTAAAGTACCTAGGGTTACGCAAAGACAATTTGAAAAACTGAATTCTATAAAAACATTATTTCTTCATTTAGTCATTTGCTAAATGCATCTTTATCAATTATCATATGCCAGGCTCTGGTGTATGACATAGAGACACAGTTGTGCCGAATATGGGCCAAGTCTATGTTAATATGAGTACATAATAAGTAATATAATTTCAAAGTAAGATTAGAAAAACAATAAAATATATGTGGATTGTACATGTTTAAAAGTATAGTGCTCATCTCTCTATTCTCCCTTTAATTTCTTATCATAGAAATCTCATCTATTTCTAAGGCTGCTACACTCTATAGTTCTACACTGATGATTTCAAATCTATTTCAAACCAATTCCTTTCTTAAAATCTTGTGCAATATTTTTCAAGTAACCATTAGACATATACACCTGTTTATTTTGCTGCCTTTCCAAAGATAAGCCCCTTCTCCTGATTAATTTCTATTTCTGGCTCTGGCATTTTTTCAGGCTCTTAAGCTTAAAACCTTATTGGTGTTATTGTCCTCTATCTAGGCTGTCCTACAAAGGAAATTACTCACCAACTCTTCTTTCATAATGGCCCTCCAACTCATTTCCTTCTTTTTCCTTGCCATCAATGCTATCCAGATTTAGGACTTTACTAGTAGCTCATGTTTACAGTACTCCAAGTTCTCTAAGTGCTCTCCTTTGGTTAAGACTCTGCTTCGTGGGCCGGGCACGGTGGTTTGTGCCTGTAAGCTTCAGCCTATGAAGCAGCCGGGGCTAGGGATAGTGGTTCGAGTCCCGCCTGGGACCCATAGTGAGACCTAGTTCCAAAAAATTAGCTGGGCGTGGTGGCACGCACCTGTAATCCCAGCTACGTGGGAAGCTGAGGCTGGGGATTGCTTGAGTCTGTGGTACCCCGGGCAACGAGAGTCTGTGGTTGCACGGGCAAAAATAGCGAGACCTAGTCTCAAAAAAAAAAAAAAAAATTCTGCTTCGTTTCATCTCTTCTTTATCAACCAGCCAAACACAATTAATCCATTACTACTAATTACCATTTTATTCCCACATCTCTGCTCAGGAACCTTAAGTCCCTCCATAGTGCCTGCAAGACAAAAATACTTCACCTGACTTTTTAGGATCCCTGCAATCTATTCCGATCCTCCCTCTTTAGATTTTCTTTGCTATTTCTTCCCAGTTATAAACACTGTATGAAAGCCATTAAATTTTTAAAAATATGGGTCAGGCCAGGCATGGTAGCGCTTGCCTGTAAACGGCAGCCTAGGAAGTTGCGGCAGGGACCAGGGATCGTGGTTCGAGTCAAACTCGGGCCAATATAGCGAGACCTAGTTCCAAAAAAAAACAGCTGAGTGTGGCGGTGCGCGCCTGTAATCCCAGCTACCTGGGAAGCTGAGGCTGGGGATTGCTTGAGTTCGTGGTACCTTGGGGCAACATGAACCTGCGGTTACCCACGCAAAAATAGTGAGACCTAGTCTCAATAAATAAGCAAATAAACAAACAATAAATAAATGTAAAATATGGGTCAATCAGTAGAACAGGACATGATATTGTTAAATAAAAAAAGAAATTTATTATCATAAAACTAGAGCAAGTGTTTTGCTTTTCATCTATTAGACAAAGCGTGTATCATGATTTTAATAACTTCTTATTTCTACTAGGATATTTTTTAACTGAGGCACAACTGATTTTTACTAGTCAAAATTTCCCATCTAAACACCTAGAAATCACAAGCAAAATTATAAAAACTATCACAATAAAAATTGTAAGTAGTGAACAAATTCCTGAGAAGGAATATCCCCACAATCAAAACAGGGAATTAAGAAATGGCCCTATACTCATAATACTTGACTCTTTCTTTATAAAAAAAAGAAACAAAATTTCTATGTAAAGAAAAAACTGAATTAACAGAAAGATTACAATAGACCTACATAAAATAACACGGTCTCTATTGAGTGTATAACTTTGTTAAAAATATTTTGCTTTTTTCCTAACTCAATCTTTATTTTTTATGCTTTCCTATTACCTACCCACGTTGAACAATAAAAAAATTTTTAAGGAAAATTTTTACTTTAACAGTTTTGCTTTATTTGTTTACTTATTTACTTACATTGAAGAAGGGATGAGTTTTATTATTCAGACTAGAACATAAGGAATACCTGCTTGTCCCTATACAGAAAAACTCTTCACCAGTGTCTTTCTTTGGAGTTTTCATCTTAGTCAAGAAGGAGGCAAAACTGTCAGCCAAAAAGTCAGCATTTACTTACCAGAAAAGAAAAGGGGAAGTGGGTTGGGGAGTGTTTTGTAATAAGTTTTTCAACATGAATGAAAATTGATATTACATTATACTTGATGACTGAAGTTTTAGTATTTAATTGCTAAGTTATCTGACAAAATATTTAATGTAGTTTATCACCAGTAGAATAAAATAATCATGGCTCCTTTTCTAATACAAGTTCACATATATGACTTCCACATATATTAAGATTTATAAACCAAGAAGATATCATAAAACATGTATTCTTAAAATTTTTTATCAATAAATGAAGTAAATTAGTCATTCTCTATTTTTGGGGGGGTGTAAGAAGCACTGTGGGTGCTTTGGTGGTAGGTTCAATGTGAAAACAACACCTGAAGGGGAGGAGTCTATGCTTCTAAAATACAAGCAAGGATGTAAATCAATGCTACCTCTATTAAAAAATTTTTTGAACGCATAAGATGGCATGTGGTTAACAAATGGAGGTGTTGTGGAAGCAAGAAAAACTCTGCATAAGAAACTGAAACTACTAAAGTCAAGGAAAGGAAAAACAGACCATAAAATCATCATGGTATTAGTATTATCATGATAGTTAACAAATGTTTTAAGTTATTTTATAACAATAAGAGTTTTACCTCTACAGTTCTTACATAGAAATACAACACTATTTGATGAAATCAAGAATCATATCTTTGGAATAAAAACTTTATATTTTCCTGTTACACTTTTCTCAAAGTGTATTTGTAAGCTTAAATTTTTGATAGCTGGTAATAAAAACTTTTGTGGAAGCTTCATTTACAGGGAAGCTATTTGAGTGGGAAAGAAAAACTAGTTTCATCTGAATCTGTAGACTTAGCATGTCTTCAAGACTCTAATAGGAGTAACAGTTATATTTAAAATATTTTGTCTTGAAAAAGCAAAATCTTTAGTTTTAAAGATAGTCTCTTACATGTGCTTGGTATTTTTGTAGACTTCACTTCAAAACAAGCAGGTGCAACATCATAATATCTGCAGATGTTGATTTCTGATTATAGAAATCTTATCTTCTGCAGAACATGGTTTAATTTATATCTTCCAAGGAAAATGAAGAACACAATATATTTTGAATTTAAATAAAGATAATTTACTAAAGTCCTCTTTTGATTATGATCATATTTCATAGTCTTCTAGATCACTTATATTACATTAAATGTTTCCTTAAACAAATGTTTTGGTACTAGTAAAGGATATAGAAATGGACTTACCTAATAGTTTATGAGAATGTAAGGTGACTTTGTGTAAGCTAGATCAAAGTTAAGGATCTATCACTAGTATGTTGGCCCCTGAAAGATGCCCACGTCTTAATGTTCTAAACCTACAAATTTTTATTAGGTGAAGGGAACATAGTTATTTTTAAATTAAGAATATTTAGATGGGAACATTATTCTGGGGTATCAATGTAGTCAAGGGATCCTCACAGGAAGATAAAAGGAAGGGACCAAGAATGCAGACAGAAATGGTAAGAAAAGAGAGTCTTTTCTAGGACTTCACTTCCAAAAGGAAGTGAGAACACCAGTAAGAATGACCCATATTAAAAACAACAACAACAACAACAAAAGGTAAAAACAGATGCTGGAGAGGATGTGGGAAAAAGAAACTTTTTATTCTGCTGGGGGGAAAGCAAACTGGTCCAGCCTCTGTGTGTGTGGGACCCTCAAACGACTGAAAATGGAACTACCATTTGATTCAGCAATCCCATTTCTGGGAAACCCAAAGGATACAAAAACACTCATTCAAAAGGACACCTGTACTCAAATGTTTATTGGAGCACTATTTACAAGAGCCAGAATATGGAAACAACCTAAATGCCCCAAGACAGACCAATGGGTCAGAAATTTGTGATATATGTACACAATGGACTATTATTCATCAATCAAAAAAGACAAAGTTATCATCCACAGCAACATGGATGGAGCTAGAAGGAATCATATTAGCAGAAATAAGCCAAAAAAAAAAAAGAGAGTGAGAGAAAAATACTGAATGGTCTCACTTATATGAGGGATATAGGAAAAACAAGCAATCAGATAAGAAAAATGTAAAACTGAGAACAGAACTGAGGCATAAAGCAAGAGAGGGGGAGGACGATCAGATCTGGGGAGGGAAGAGCAGAAGAGATTAAGATGGCTCACAGGTGATAAGGGTGATAAGGGAGAACCTTAGGGTAGACAATGATGTAAAATATATGTGTGTGTAGTCAATTCAATAAATTAGATAAATGATGATAGATAGATAGATAGAGAGAGAGAGAGAGAGAGAGAGAGAGAGAGAGATAGATAGATAGATAGATAGATAGATAGATAGATAGATAGATAGA
>PVHY01003433.1:0-92778 GCA_004024945.1 Uropsilus gracilis
CCGGCGAAAGGACTGGACTTTGCCAAAGTGCCTTCCTCTGAGGTTCGGAGGGGCAAAGGATTCGTCATTGGACTGTGCACTGTGCCTTGGGGACCTTTGGGTCTGAGAATGGTGACTGGGGTAAGATAACTGCCACGTGCGGCTTTCACGACGTTTTGTTCTCCCTGTTCAGCTCCCTTGTTAATAAAACCCTGTTGTTGGTTGGTATTTGGAGTGGCAACTGCTAGGCGCAGGTGCAACTGCTAGGCGCAGGTGAAACGGACCTTGGGGTTTGCAATTTGGAGGCTTTTGCCTCGTGCCCCGACACGATATCAATACCAACTAATCCCTATTCTTGTGAGTCAGGAAAAATGTTACATTTTTTAGTAGTAGTGGCATCATTTATAATCATATGAATGTTATTTTTTTAGTAGTAGTGTCATCATTCATAATCCTAGAAGTACTTTTGCATAAAAGAGGGATGCCTATTTCAAATAAATATATATTTTGAATTACATGGTGCTTGCCAGTCATTGGATTATTTCTAATTTCCTTTAAGTTACACATATGAGCACAAAATTAGCCTCACATTTCTTTTTCAGCTCCTTTCCTTGCTTTATTTTTATGCTTGTCTTTTGTATTATGTCAGCATAAGCATGGTGTAGTATAGAAAGAACTTGGCTAAGGAAAGATCTGAATATTTCTAACCCATATGTTTATTTAGCCTTTCTTGGTCTGTTTTCTCATCTTTAAAACACAGTAATGTCTGCCTGTCATAGTTCAAAAAGGATATGAAATAATATCTGTAAAGTGTTCAGTGCAATGCTTACTGAAGTAACTTCCCAGGAAGTATGGCAGCTATAATTTTGATCATTTCATAGTTCTAGACATACTGTTGCATAAGAAAATATATACTCATTTTGAAAGATCTTGTTACATAGTTTCACTTTTTCATAATGACAGTGTAAAACATATGTCTACCTACAAATTTATGAGTGTCTTCCACAGTTCTGTCAACTGAGAACTTTATTGCTTTTGATCATTTAAATGGTTGAGAACTGGCACTGCGCTATTTGGTTATTTAAGATTTCCCTGGTAACGAGTCAATTGTGAACGCTTGTTTTTCTAAATGATGTCTAATTAAGCCCACCTGTTATTGTGCTTATTGTTTAAATGTGAAGGTATCACATTCATATCCGCTTAATGAATATTACCAGTATTGAACATATTTTAACTAACATGTATCATTTTATTTTAGTAAAAATTTATTTTCTTTGCATTATTTCTATATTGCTTACCTAGTGAAGAGAAATGCATCTACTTGCAGTATTAGAATGATTATATCATTGCATTTCTTTTTCTAAAACAAACTTCATTCAATTGGAGCTTACTGTAACCTATGTTTTAAGATTTGAGTTGAGCTCATTTTTCTTTTGCTTCTCCTATTTTTTTTTTTAAAAGTAGACATACAACAGTGTTTATGGTTAAGGTTAGAGAATCATTACTATTTAAAAATACTTGATTTAACATATATACTATTTGTTGCTTTTTAAAATACTTAATTGAAATCAGTTCTTTACATTTTGCTATAACCTTCTGATATTTTGATTAGAATTGAACAACTCTGTGCTCTCTTAAATATTAGAGTGAGGAGCAAGACATATGTTGGCTTTCGTTCAGATAGTACTTTCTTTCTCTTACTGAGATATGTAATGTTATTTGTTCAGTGCTACAAAGCATCACATTAGCTCAGTAGCAGATATTTCTTATCATCATTGATACAATAAGTGGGATTGTCCTTTTTTTTTCATTATTTCTCATTTTCTAGGTCATTACTAATAATTTGGTATGGCCTGGATTTTGTCCCTTTTGCCTCCCTTTCCTATGCCACAGCTCTAACCCCCAATGAAGCTGCCTTTGGAGAGAGAAAGCCTTTTAGGAGGTAATTAAGAGAAAGGTCATAAGGATGGGACCCTAATCGGATAGGACTAATTTGAGAAAGGAAGAGACAGGAGATACTCCTATTTACTAAGGGAGAACAGAGTTGAAAAGTGGTCATTTACAAACAAGTCTGAAACTTCAGGATTAGGAGCTGTGAGAAAGTAAATCTCTGTTTAATTCAGAGTCTATAGTATATTGCTATGGCAGCCACAACAGACTAATACATAGCTTTTAATACCTCAAATTTTCTAGCTAGAAATAGTTTGCAACAGTGACACTTCTATTTATTATTTTATTGATGCCTAATTTTTTTCACTAATTACAGTGACTGAACCTAATAATATATAAATGCTGAATACAATAGTGTAAGCCCTTGTTTTGTTTGGAAATGTCCACAATAAGCCCTGTTATGCTATTTCAAAGTAAATTTTATTATAAAAGAATCATTTCATTCTTAAACATATATACTAAAGAAATTCAGATAAATGCATATTTTTATCAAAAGTCTTTTTGAGCAGCCTATTCAAATGTTCATCATGATTTTTTTTTTCTAATTATGCTGTCAGTATTAACCATGGTTATTTTTCTCATGGTATTATGTTGCATTCTTGAGGTGTTTTATATCTTCAGATATGTCAAAGGAATTGACAAATATATTCATTTACTATCCTTGCATTTATCTTATTTTATTTAAGCTTCTCAGTGATTGCAAAAGAGTAGGACTTTTAGCAATGAGTTTGGCAAAACTGAGTCTCCAGATGGCAGGTACCTCAAAAATCCTGTGATACTGCCTGATATAATAGTAACATCAGTAATATAATTAGAGTTTTTGAGGACTAGAAGAAACCTTAGAAAATATCGAGTATCCAGTGTTAACTCTTGGTTAACAGTGCAGGAAACTGAGCCCTGAAACCGCAAGACTTGCTTGAGAGTCCAGGGTTGGTTGGCGACATAAAATAGAATAAAAACATGTAAAATGTGTTTTATATTTTTAGGAGGGATAGTCATATGATACTGTTTGCCCTACTTTCCTAGTCATATTTTTTACATGGTCTCCAAAAACAAACAAAAGAATGGTGGATTAGGAAATGGGTTTTACTGAAGGAGGAAGTTAAGAGATGGGAGAGGCATTCAGTTAGGAAGAGAGTGCCCCAAGCCCCTAAATCCACTTACCACCTGATTAAGAAACACTCAGCAGGAACCAGAGTGGGGGTGTCCTTCCTATCCCCTTCTGCCCCTAGTCCTAGGTCCATTTATTAGTCTGACTGGAGAACAATCCCAAATCAGGAGGGTGCACTGATTCCAACCCAGTTAAGAGTGGAATGTCCGGAATACCAGTACAACACAATGCTAAAGCAATGAACCAAAGCCAGTTTTGGGAAGGTAAGCCAGGTGGGGGAAGCATAGTAGACCTTGGTAACCTAGGAGACCCTATGGACACAGCCAATGAGGAAGAAACACAACACAGAGAAACTCAAGGAGCCACTTCAATGGCAACCCACTGGGGACCCCTCTCCATTTTTCTGTCCTTTCTCCTGTTCATCAATCAACTACCCATCCAAAACTCCTCTGCTTGGAGAGTTTTCCTGTTCTTATTCCCACCTATCAATAAATCTCTTACTTTTCTGTAACTTTGGTCTTGACATTGAATTCTTTCTTTGCCATTGACAACAACTGAGGAAGAGACTGCCTGGGGGTCCTCAGACTCAGGGCCTACTTCTCAAATCCCGAAAATCCTTGCTCTATGATGAGGAAACTGAAAAGGAATTGACCTCATTTGATATATATATATATATATATATATATATATATATGCAACAGAATATATATATATATCATATATATGCAACAGAAGAATCCTTAAGGAAATGAGTGTCTGAAAATCTCTTTACAAGTGTTCATGCAGACACTGCTGGGTGAAAACTGAGCCTGGTACATCTGCAGTGGGCATTGCCTTTGACCTGTGCAACATCTCCCTGCACTGAGGGTGTGGGGTGGGGACAGGTAGTGTGTATACACGATGGGAAAGGCCTGGCAAGCAGTATGCTGAAACTAAATAAGCAGGCTTAATTTTTCTTTCATGTATCTCTCATTTTGCTATTTAACATTGTCTAGTGTTCTCTCTAGAACTGCTAACACACCAACATAGAATCTGTTTTATGTTTTCATAGATGTCAGTTGCCTTCACGTTTGGAGTTGAACTGAATGCTGAGTGCACAAATAACAACAGGAGAATATTTGTGATAAGGTACACTCACCTGGGGAACTCAGATTTTTATAAACTGAAGGATTACTCAGGATTCCTTATGTCATAATTCTGTGAAGCAAACATCTGTGAAATCAAAGATATCACCTTGCTAAGGACTCAGCAGAGACATTATTTGCCACTGTCTGTTTGCATATCTATTTTGTTGGTCCCCTGTACATAAAACCCAGTTACATTCAAAGATTCTGACCTCATGCCCCCCGCCCCCACTGGTGACTATGTATTTCTCTTGCCTTTCCAGTTCCCAGCAGCTGCCCACAGACACTTTCTTGTGATAGAATGTGTAGGTAAGACCATCTGAACAGTGCCTATAATTAAACCCAGTTAAAGCCACTATATAAACTTTCAAGATCTGAGAGATCAGTGCTGAAACCCTTTTGTTTGGCAGCCACCCAAGACAAAACCTCCGTAAGTTTCCTTTGTGATTTAAACTGCCACCTGCTAATGAGCAATGGTCGGTCTTTGTCTTCCATCTCTCCTTGACCTCTGTGCACGGGGCCAGTTTCAGATGACACCTGGGTTTTGACCAACATACACCTTCGCTAAAGCTCATTTTCTATCCAGTTTGTAGAAATAGGGATAATAATGGTGTTGACAACAACAGAGGGGTTTGGGAGGGCTGGTTGCAAAATGCTTAAATGATCAAATGGTATCTGTGCTTGGCAAGTGATTTTAAAAGTGAGCTGTTATTACCATGAAGTGAAGCACTGAGAGCTCTTGACTTGGGTTTTGTCTGTGACTGCACTTTCCTTCTAACCTCAAGGGCTGAAGGGATGGTGCACTCAGCAGTTCCTTCCAGACACCCTAGCCCTGCTGGGGTGCCTGCCAAACAGGAGCTGCGCCCTTACCCCTGTCACATCTCAGCTGGCTCCGGCAGCATTTGCCTTCTTAACACTCTTTACTCTGTGAGTTCAATGGGAACCTTCAGGATGCTGTCATTAATAATTATTAGTTCCCTGGAACCCTGCAAGCTGTTGACATGCTACAGAAACATTTAGAAAACCCAATCTTCCCACCAGGAACAGTCAAATATGTTTTAGACTCCATTGGTTTTCAGGCCTGTGTGAAATGCAATCTTTAAGCTTTTCAGTTTCAATTCATGCATAAATTATCATCTAAGAAATGCCAAGCAATGAAAGCATAGTGTGGTATTCACATAGCACTAACAACCTCTACTCTCTTTTTGGTCTCTATTCCGCTTTCAAAATTTCCGCTTGGACACTTAGCCTATTCTTTAAAGATAGATGTGATTTCTGAAGCTCAAATATTCTAGTTAAGGAGTTAAGGAAACCACTAATCAAGTTATAAACTAACGATGGAGCACATGCTTCTCCAGCTGCACTTTTCCTGCCCTTGCAGTCTCCTCCCATACTGTACAGGTTACTCAGATCATCAGGAACAAGGGGCCTAAATACAACACTCAGTGGCCTTTTAAGCCCTGTGGCATACCAGCTCTGGGGAGTATCTGATGCTAATCTGTAGAGCTCCTAAATCCAAAGAACTGATAATCTTGGTGTCACCTGCTATCAGCAGAGAAAGGAAACAAGAGCCTGGAGCCTTTTCAGGAATCTATGATAATAACCATGATTAACGTACTCTGCAAACTCCAGTAGGCAAATCTTCGGGAGAGGAGGGGGTTCTGAGGACAATAACCACATGGGGAGATACTTATCTACGAGGAAGACAGCCATATGAAGCTTTCTGTCAAGACTCACCCAGAGTTAGGGACCCCAGCCATACATTGCCTCTTCCTATTTGAGCACTGATTCTTCTCATTCAGGATCATCCTAGATCCTCTGCAGTAAAAAGGAACACAAGATACTTACACCAAAAAGCTAGGGACTAATGCCACATAGATGCTTGAGGCTGGAGAGCAAAATTAAGAATGTGGTAGGAACACAGTATGTTTTCTCTTGTACTGGTTTTGGTGTGTTTAGGCCCAGACCCCCCAAAGACATACTTGTGAAAGTATGTCCACCCCATACAGGGCAACTAGATTAATAATGCATCTCCAAATACTGCTTATTGTACCTCTCTGTCCAAATCTTAGGTAATCTACTGTCCTAGGATATTTAAAACTCCCCTCAGCCCAGAGAGTCAATATATTTTGGACAGTTTAACTGCATCAATCTTAGTCCTAGTTGCCTTAACAACCTCAATTTTTTCCAGTTTGGGATACTTGCTCACATACCCTCTCTGCACTAATAAGATAACTTCTTTCTAGTTTCTTCAGTCCAATTTTGCATTGATATATGTCTAACTTCAAACATTTTGCATATAGCATAGGGGCATTCCTACAGAATGTTTCAATTCCTTTTCCCTCATCCTTTGTGTTAATATGTTTTATATTTTTTCACATTTTAAAATTCATATTGTTATATGTTTTACTTTGACATATGTGATAAACACAAAATAGATGCTTAATGATTTTGCTTTAGACAGTTTTCTTTTAGAGTGCTTAACAATAAGAAAAAAATGACTTTTCCCTGACTCTCATTTATTGTAGTTTGTGTTCTCTTTATTTCTTTGTGTAGATTTAAGTTTCCATTGACATCACACTCCATCATCTGAAGAATTTCCTTTAACATTTTTTAATATTGTATGTTTTATTGCTTCCATTGTTGCTTGTTTGAAGATATCTTGAGATCTTCAAGTTGAGTGCAGAATTCTTCATTGACTGTTTTTGTTTCAGCATTTTAAAAATGTTACTTCATTATTTCTTGGTTTGCTATTCTCTGGCATGAGTGTGCTGTGTGATTCTTATTTTTATTGCTCTATATATAATGCTTCTATTTTTCCTGACTCCCTTCAAAATTTCCCTTTGTTTCTTGTTTGCAGCAGTCTGATGAGGATATGCTTAAATGTCTCCTTTGCTTTTGCATTTACTCTGTTTAGTGTTCTCCGAGCTTCTTGCAATTGTGGTTTGATGTCTATCATTAATTTTTAGAAAATTATTTGTTCAATTTAACTTCAATTTAAATGGTTCTCTTCTACTGACTCTTTTCTTCATTCTGGGATCCTGATAACAAGTATGCAAGGTTGTTCAGCATGCCTACTTCTGTTTTTTGCTTTTATTATTTTCATTCCCCTTCCTTCCATCCCTTGGTGTTTCAGTTTGGGTAATTTTTGTTACCCCCTCTTGAGGTTCTCTGATTCTTCTCTTGTTTGTCTTGAGTAAAATTGTTTCACGATTTTTAGAAAAAGACACAATAAAATAACAGATAAATGCCAGTAAGGAGGTATTTACAGGTTGCTATAGGAACACAAAAGAGGAAGATTGCATAGAGACTGACATTCAAGTTAAGTCTTAAGGAGTCAGATTCTTTTAAGAGTAAAAGGTGTGTAAATTACTATCTTTCACAAAAGCACAGGTGTATGTACCCCTTATTTAAGGAACTGCTGGCATTTAGCAGATCTACAAAGAAACATGGCAGGAGACATCCCAAGTTCATTCTAAGAAATTTTCATTCTATTCAAGGAGCAATAGCAAAGCAATAAAGATTTCAAACATTTCAGTGACATCATCATACCCATCACCCATGAAATATGTGCATATTGCCTGGAAAACCTAAGTATTGAGTTACTGTAGCAATGCTACAAAAGGAGTGGCAGGGTTGGGCTGGGTAGAGCTAACTGAGCTGTGGCAGCAGCAATTAAGAGAAGGGCCTATCCTGAAAACACTAAAAATGAATCTGTCATCTTATCCAGTGATTCCATTTCCAGGAACTATCCAAAGAACAAAATAACAGTAATTCAAAAGGAGACCTGCATCCCTATGATTATTGCAGCACTATTTACAATAGCTAAGATATGGAAACAATGCAAATGTCCTAGATAGACAAATGGATCAAAAAGGTGTGGTATATTTACACAATGGAATACTATTCAACGATCAAAAAAGCCAAACTCAAGGCCATCTGTGACAACATGGATGGAGCTGGAGAGGATTACACTAACTGAAACAAGTCAGAAGGAAAAAGATAAATATCAGATGGTTTCACTTATATAAGAATATAGAAAAACCAAACCAAAGGTCAAGAAAAAGATAAAACTTGCAAGCTGACTATAGATCTGAGGTATACAGCAAAGGAGCAAGGTGAGAGGGCTCAAAACTGGGGAGGAAAGAACACAAGGGACCATGGTGGTGGGTTACAGGGGACATGGTGGTAGAACTATGAGTACTACACCGGAGGGGAGAAACCAATTACTGTACATTATTGTTCAATGATGTAAGAAAGTTAAAAAGAAAAAAGAGGAAAACCTACATGAAGAGGTATCTAGAAGTTAGAATGATGAGAATTTGTTCACTGATCAGACATGGGGTAAAGTGACAAAGGGTGATCTCAGTGACAAGTTTTTGACATGATTCCTTAGAAGATGTTCTTGACTTTATTGAGGAAAGGATTGTAGGGAAGGAACAAATTTGAGAAGGAGCCGAAATTGTACATTTAGTCTTGGTCATGGAATTGTCCATGAGATATCTAAATCGAGAAGACCCTCCCATCCTTTAGGAAGTCTGATATTTTGAAGTCTCCAGACAGACTACGAGGAGGTTCAAGGGTGAACACAAAGTGAGAGAACAGAGTCCCCAAAAGATAAGTGGATATTCTTCACTTATTGTCCTCCTTTCAGGAGGAATTATTGTCATATTATTTTGAATACTCAGAAGAGTGAAAATTATCTTCAGGTTAATGCTACTTAAAGATGTCACAGTACAAATGGGACTTCTGTTTCTTATTTCATTGATACCCCCAATATTTTAACTAATATCATGTAGTTAGCCTAATAAATACAATATCAAAAGACCAATGGTTCTTTCCAAAAAATCAAAGAGGGAAAAAATATCAAAGGAATAACCCACAAAGAGAGTTACATGCACCACTGGTCAAGTTGGCAATATTTTTTAAAAAGAAGCTTTGGTTCTGGCTATGAGTATATTGAAATTTTCACTCTTTAGCTTGATTTTGCATCTGCTTTATACATGATGGTTTCTGTTTCTTTAGTCACTGAGAAAGGAGCATCATCAGAATCTGCCTTAAACTGCTTGTCCCCCATCCTGATTTGCATTAAGTGAGTATGAGAGAAGGATGGAGCCTGAGCTGTGTAGCTGTAGACTCCAAATCAAATTATTGTCATGCTCCCTAATTACTGCTCAGTATCTGGACTCTCAAGTGACATAAAACAGCTGTGCTGTCTTTTGAGTTTTTATGCAGTGCCAGAGTCTAAGGCTGTGGAAAATGTGTTAAACACTGCAGTGTGACTTCTGCTACTTTAGAAATTTTGAAACATTAAAATAAGTTTATTTGCTATTTCACAAATCTCCAATTAAATACATATATATAGCTATAATATATACAAAGCTATATGTATATTTACTATAATATATATTTCGTGGCAACTCAATACAATTTGCATCTGTATCCTCTCACTTGAATAGCAGAGCCACCTAGTGAAATAGACAGCAATACAATTCATCCATTCCCAAAATGAGAAGATGGAGGTACAGAAGTTAACCTGTTGACAGACATAGAAAGTCACAGGTTTGAATATGAATCTTAGATTCCAAATTTCAAACCATAATTTCTTTCTTATACACCCCTACATTTCAAGTGGAACCAACACTGTGTTCTGTTTGATTACCCCAGTCTGTTTAAGTTGCTGCATTCTATGATGTAGACAGGGAGAATGTGTAGCTAATGCTGCATTATGGTGCTCCCAGTGGGATCCATTTTCCCAGCTCTACAGATGATCTGCTGTTAAATACCCTGACAGGGAACCTGAGACCTGGCAACAGTGAAGTGTGACTGAAAATTCCCCTTATCAAAATATTTGTGGCTGACCAAATTTGTAACAAAGGAGAAACAAACCCCAAAATGACTCACACTGAACAAAGATGTAAAGAGAATGCGGATGGGGCACAGAGCATCAACACTCTAGGGAATCACAGCGTTATGATTATTAGTTCTCATTTCTACTTGCTTAGATATTTTTTCTTTTAGGGCTGGGTTGGTAGATCTCCAGCATGCAAGCTGTCAGCTCCTTTTTCTGCATCTACAGCAGACACGACTAAGTGACCAAAACCCCTTTTCTGATAGAGAACAATTTCCTCCCTTGCCTCAGTAAAAAGCAAGTAGCAGGCCTACTGGTGAAGTTTTAACAGCCAGACAAAATACAGTGGCTTTCTGTTTCAGAGCAATGATCTGAATTGCTTTGTGTGACACTGCAGCCCCAAAGCACACGGGTTTGACCTGGTTTGAATTTCAGTGTGTGCTCATTCTCTGTAGTGGCATGAATTTAGTTATGTGCTTTCAAGTCTTTATGGGTTCAGTTTCCTTATCTATGGAACTAAAAGGTACATACAAATATTACTGTATAATGGTATACTCTTGGCACTGACTTAGTGATACAGATATAATGTGACTTTAACATTTTTTTAATTAAAGAAGAAATGAAATGAGACCAGTAGTACCTTAAATGACAATGTGATTGAGAGAACTAAATGAGATAACATGTGGTAAAGAAACTAAGGTAACAAATAATTTGAATGTTTATAGACTCTGAGATAGAATTCATTGAGTTGGAAAATGGTGTTCTGAATGGAACTCTCAGAAATGACACATTTATTCAATAATGTTATTTTATGATTGAGACATATGTATGGTTCCTTGGACAATTTTTGATTTAGAATAATATTTTCAGGTAAACTTTTCTGATATACAGATTCCAGTGTCATACACAAGATATAGATGTTACTTTAAAAATAGAGAAAATATTCATTTACTAAAATCATTTACAATCCACTCTAAAGAGTATACAAATAAATTTTGAATAATGGCAATTGGATGATGATCAGTTAAGCATGTATATTCAATCACATGTCTATTTGGCTGCTAACTCTTCAATTAAACAAATATTACTACATATGTTAATTTGATGCTAATTACCATAAAAATGCGGGTTCTTTCTTTTCAAGGAGCTTATAGTTATACGATTGAATAAGCAAATTCTGTATTGAATGAAAGGTTATATGAAATAGGACATGGGATCTCTTTCATCTTTAAGTCTAGGTCTCAATTATAAAATATTTTTTAAAATTGATAGTTCCTAACGCTGACAAAAGCTCAGTAAGATGGGAAATCATTATACATAAGTGGGGGAAGTAGAACTATTACACTTTTTTTCTGGAAAGTAATTTTGCACATCTATAAGAGTCTGAAAATGAGCCAGGATTGTTAGTTTTTGGAAAAAACTCCAAAAAATAAAAGTGTGGACATGGATAAATAAAGGTGCTGATCACATCTATAATGGTAAAAGCTGAGAAGTCTAACATCAGAGAATTGAAAAAGAAAGGAAACATCTAAGAATTGACACACTGCTCAGATTACAACAGAACACAAAGCAACCCTAAAATGGAACTTAATCTGGAATTTTTAATTGGTAAATGCTTATACTAATTTTAAGAATAAAATTGGATACTCAGTGAAATATAAGATGCTTTCATCTTGTTTATACACATACTATATGTGTGTGTATATATATATATTTTTTTTTTGGCTTGGAAATAAAGTTAAAATGTTTAGAAATTGTGGCTAAAGACCACAGCCTAATGGTGTTCAGATAGCAAAAAAACTTCCTTAAATTTCTATTACTAATGATGTTTTTTTCACAGAAGTAAATTTAAATCTTTATCCAATGTTATTTGGTAGATACTTTCTTGATCAACTTGATAACAGTTTTTTTTTAGACAACCATCCTAAAACATTAGTATTTGACACTAGTAAGTTAAATGTATTAAAATGACTAAGCCCATGTTTCTATTTTGGGATATTATATGTAGATATTCAATCACAAGCCTGTTTTTATTCAAGATACTTGTTTTTTATTCCCCAGAATGTTGAAATATAATTTTTTTTATGAAGAAGATGGGGGAAAAAAGTTTGGGAAGTCTTTGAATGGCTAAATTTGGGTAGTAAGTGCTCCTAAAAAGTATTATTATTGTCATTCAGTTCAGTTCCTGCATTTTCACAACTGTTACCATGAAAGAAAAAATGGCATAGATTTCTATTTCTCTGTTATGCAATTTTTGTTCCTGGAGATTTTAAAGCATTTTCTAAATTTTACTGTAAGATTTCTAAGGAAGAATTTTTCATGAAATATTGTGGCAGTGTTCAAGTTCTGGGGTTAATGATGAAAAATGTAAGAAGAAAATGCATGATTATTTATGATTCAGCTAAAATAAATACCTGATTAAAGTGCATGCTGTATTAGAAAGGATTGGGAAAAGGAACAATAAACAAATCCAAAACCAGATAACAGAGCTGTAAGGATTTAGATGAGTGCTTGCCCCTCGGAGGAATATAGGTCTCTCCTCCTCATCTTTCCTGAAAGGATGAGGCAACTGCTAATTAGACCACATAATTCTGCCACTTCAATTCCTCTCCCTTCTCCTAGGGTGGATCTTTCCTAGGAATATAATTAACTATCAGAACTTAATAACTAAAAATGCTACTTCCTTTCCCTTCATTTCTCTCTAGTTTGCACACTAAATACTAAATAGTGAAATAATGAATGTTTTCATTTATCTTTTATTAAATGCTTGCTCTTAGAAAACATTTTTAATTCTCTTAGCTATGGTTTGGACTATGAATTTATTTCTATTGTACAGAGAAGCAAACTGGTCCCAATGAAAAGTAAGCTGACCTAATGTCACATGATTGGAAAGTTCCAGAGCTGCCCCAAAGCACAGGAGTGTCTGATCTGCGAGCCTGTATTCTTTGCTGCAAGGCAAGAACAGTGAACTAAAATGAAGCAGATTGAATGACCCCAGACAGAAGGACTTACTAGCAGGCCTGAAAGTACCACTGAGTTGACTTCCAAATATTTTTTTCTGCCTCCTTTGAAATAAATAACACGTAATAAGGCTGTAATATATTCCTCCATTTGATGACTGGTCCCTGCTCCTTCTTACCTAGAAAGCACACTCTTTAGAAAGCCAACTCCTGAACAAGCTAGGAGCTTTCCTTAAACATAATCCATACATATGTTCTTGGAAGGCTCCGAATAATGCCAAAAAGGGTTACCAGTCATGTGAGAACTATATTTAGGAATGAAAGCATATTATCATGAATCAGAGCCCAAGCAGGATCCCAAATGCAAGAGAGAAACCACTTGCTGTGTGAAGACATGTGAATGGAAGGAATGTGGATATTTATAGTCTCCTTGTGCCCGTATCCTCTCTGGTTCAGCATGGAATGAAGTCAGCAGGTAATGAAAAGTGACATCCAGCCATACGTAAGTGATTAAGAAAAAAAGGAAAAAAATACTGAACTGGAAGCCTTCAGCAGAGAGTCAGAGAAGAAAGACTGGCAGTCATCATTAACTTTAGCATGCCCAGAATAACCCCAAGATGGTGTGAATGGCTAAGGAGGCATGGGGCTGTCTTGGAACAATGCCCAGCTGGGAGGGAAAGTTCCAGAACCTGGGGCTAGGCTGCTGTGGGCCCAGACTGGATGTCAAGCCAGGGCTGGAGTCTGGATTCTCATTCCCTGCTCAAGGTGAGGTGAAAACCCCTTCTGTTCGGTGGTTTGGCAGTTACAAGAGACTGTAGTAAATGGGAGAATCACCAGGAGAAGGACAGTCATTCACTATTTCTCTCTTATTTCATCATCCCTTCAGATACACTGACCCACCTTTGAAGCCTTTAACCCCCACTCACCAAGACATCGTGAATTACAGTTACCACAGATGACGTTGGAAAATAGATTGTAATTCAAATAGTTGGTTTTGCGATTTCTTCCACTTAGTGTGAAAGTTTACTCTGAGGACAAGTATAATAAGACTGTGACACTCCCAGGAGCTGTGTGAGAGAGAATGAAGGGGGTGATTTGCTAGAGGCTGAAAGGGAGAATTTGTTTCCTTGGCTTTGAGATTTGGGGCTTAATCGCTTTTCAGTGGCTTATGGGAAAAAGTGTCAGGCAGCCAAGCTCGCTGTGGAATTCTCCACAGGGCTGGAGGTGAAGTGTGAAAACAAAAGCTGTGGACCCGTTGCCTTGGGATAGGCGTGAGCAGGTGAGAATCAGCGGGGTAGGACCAGAGCGGTGGAAAAGGCATCTGCCTGGTCTCTTATCCCAGATTTGCTGTGAGCCTCTCCTGTCATTTCAGCCTCCACCTGCAATGGAAAGAAACTGACAATTGAGAAGGAAAGTATTTCCCTACAGCACCCGGTATGATTTGGGGAAGAAAAGCAGTATTTAGAAATTACATAGCTTCTCAAAGCAGACGTAATTGCTATGTTTCAGCGATAAGAAAAGTCACTGGAAATGGCATGTGCTACTAGTGGCTTTAATACATTTTTTTTTGTATGAATAGGACTATGCTGAACATCTATTTTCCAATAATAATTTATGATGAAATTATCAGGAAAGCTTTTGTCAAAATGTCTCCTGGGATTACCTAAATGTTCACTAGTTTTTAAAAGTAATGACTAGTAAATGAAACAAATCAAAGAAAAATACCGTAATTTTACTTTTGTGGAAGCTAAATAAAACAAACACAGGAACACAGCAAAACAAAAACAAACTCTTAACAATTTAAGAACAAAATGGTGGCTGTCAGAGGGTAAAAGGGAAAGGTAGTAAATAAACTGGGGAAAGGATATCGACTGTAAGGTGGAGATGGAAATTAGACTTTTCGGTGGTAGTTGTAATGTAGGTGTCAAACAGTAATACTGATAAGCCTGATGCCCATATAATGTTTTAAGCCAATGAACTAGTAAAAATTTTAAAAATAAGTACAAGTAATAATTACCTTGGAGGTAAAATATGATTTCCTTGTAATATGAATGATTCTAATATTATAGGTTTCTAATTTAAGTAATTTGCATTTACTATATTCATAATCTACACATAATGCAAAAGGCACTAGTGATGGATTTTTGTCTTGACATATACAAAGAGGCCAACATTAATCTGCTTGATGAAGCAGATACAAAGACTGTACATGTAATACAGACTATGACAATAACAGAATATTCTATTAACTTAAAAACTGTGGAAAATCCACATTATGAAAGATGTATATATTATTTATTTGACAAAGAAGAGAATAAATTAGCATGTTTTCACTCATGTCATAACATTACATAACACTTCTCTATAAATTTAGATTTTTACCTATATTTTAAAAGTAGATCCTGCTAAAATGCATATTCTTTTGTACAAAGAAATGCAAATTTTTTTGGTTATACATTGAAGAGAGAATCATATTTGGGATTAGACAGATCTTGGTTGGAATCTAGCTTTATCTCATGTTATTTGATTTTAAATCTCTCTGAAACTTAGCCTTTTCATCTATAAAATGGATAACAAACCCTTTGAAGTAAGATTTGATAGAAAGAAAATGAGCACCAAGTCTTGGATAGCTTGATGCAAATGGCAAATCGGATAGAGTACTTTTGATCATTAAATGGAACCCAATTCATTAAAGATTACATGCATTAGTCTTTAGAAATGCATGACTAGCCCCGCCCACATGTCCAGTTCAACCATGCTGCTGGTCCACTGATCCCCTCCACTGCAGGTTGGCAGGGGCGGGGGTGTGAGTGGGGGACGGGCTGCTGGAGGGTAGTGGGTGGTAGGGGTCATTCCCTCTGGTCTTCTCCAAACCCAGTCAATCCTCACCAGAAGCAACTAAATCAGTGATTCACTGGCAGTTGCACACGAATACAGAGGTGAAAAACAAAGAAGTATTCCAGAACAAGGAGCATGTCAGAACCATGGACACAGAACTAAAAGACTGATTATAGAGACGAACTAACTCAGAAATACAACCACTGAGATCTACAACGATGGGAATGGAATTGCCCATTCGGAGATGCCTTCAGCATGATCAAAGGACCCTCCTACTTTAAGGGGTGAGGAAAGCCACAGAGATGGGCAGTTGCCCCACGATGAACCAGACCAACCATCTGCCAGGGCCTATCTCAATCAAAAAAATTGGTGCACAAACTTTGGTTGGAAGAAACGCTCCCAACGCCAGCAACCAGAACTACAAAACAAAGAAGGAGCAAAATATGACAGAAGATGACCTGGAGCAGCCGACCAGAAAGAAGGAAGAGGCACTGAAAGAACACAATCACGTGTGAACTGATGACCAGTAGAAAAAAGACACTTGGAAAACTAAGCACAGGCCACTGTGTCCCAGGAAACCACGTCCACACTGAATAAAAGGACATTGCTACAGGAAAGAAAAGGAAGAACCCAAGGGACTAAAAATTAAACAATAAATGGCAGTGAAAGAAGAGATGGAGAGACCAAGGGGGTGGGGTTGGGGAGGGGGGAGGAACACCCAAAAGGCAAATGTAAACAAAAATTATTCAATAAAAATATATATTATTATAAAAAAAATTGCATGACTATAGATGTGTTACATATTATTTAATCAGAAGGAAAAAGAAACCCTCTTTGATCATGTCATAAGTTCTATTGAGGATAATTAATTTTGGAACCAAAGGCCTACAAAAAGTAACTGCAGAGTCTCCACCACTCTGAACCTAGTGTGTCTACCACTCACAGACACACCACTGACATTTGACA
Source organism: Uropsilus gracilis (assembly GCA_004024945.1). Taxonomy (NCBI): domain Eukaryota; kingdom Metazoa; phylum Chordata; class Mammalia; order Eulipotyphla; family Talpidae; genus Uropsilus; species Uropsilus gracilis. Next base: position 16,780 of record PVHY01003433.1, read on the forward strand.
ATGATGGGAGAAGGCTAATAGGCATTAATTGTCATTCTTCAAGAGAAAGGAAAAACACTGAATCTTCTGCTTGGAACACAGATAAGCTTAAAAGCCAATTTTAAACCACCAAGTAATTTGTCAGTGTTTTAGTACAGTGACAGGCCTTGCTATTATGACTTGACCTTTTGAAGAGCGGAGATATTTTAAACTGAAAATTGTCCACAAGTTAAAAACCACACATTTTCTCCTCCTGTTACTGTAACTCTAAGACATATGGTTCTTATTCACACATTCATCCAAAGCAGAGTGTCAAAAATCAAGCAACCAAGTACAGATAACTCCATAGCATTCTTCTTGGTACGTACAGTGAAAATAAAACTTTTGACTAGTGGGTAGAGGTAGAATGGCATGGTAGAAAGAGGATGCACTTGACAGCTGGGTAAGCAGAAAACATTCTGGCTCTTTCATTCACTTGCTATGTGACCTGGAGAAGAGTTCTTTATCTGAGAAAATTTAACAGTCGTATCCACATTGTAATGAAAGGTTATTAAACAAATGAGAGATGATAACTAAAACAAAGATAGCACTAGCTCCTTCAGACTGCTGGGGGGTTACAATGTACTAGGCAATGGACCAAAGATTGTAGACAAAACCTTGTCTAGTCTGTCCTCTGGAGGCACTGTTAACCTACTTCCCAGATGAACAAATGCAGGCGTGGAGTAACTAAGTAGGATCTGAACCTATCTGACTCTACAACTTGGTTATTCTGTTTCCTTCTAAAGATACAAAAAAGATTAGCACCTGTACATAGTCTTTTAAAATCCTTGATAAATAATACCTATGCTGCTGCTGACAGTGATGATCTTATTTCCATTATACAGTTTTTGAAAAGCCACACCCCTGTTTATACAAGTCATGTTTATGTGTGACACTTGGCAATAAAAGACAACTACAGAAAAGATAATCACTTGTGATGTTGTCACCGAAAGATAACCGGAGTTAAAATTTCAATACATTTCCTTCAAGATTAAAATAAATTAAAAATAAATTTTGCACATTTCGATAGTATTAAAGGTCTTTGAAAACATGACTCAATGTCCTTAAACATTTTATTGTTTGAATTTACCATGATATATTTAATAATTCTCTTGCAGGACTTTCTTTTTTTGTTTTTGTAAGTTTATAATTCATTTACCAAATAGTCATTTAAAACTCACCATGGACCCTGTATTGTTCTGGGACATAGCAATGAATAAAACAAACCAAAATAATCCCTGTGTCAGTGGAGTCTGCTGTTATTGAGGAGAACAGACAATTAATGAAGTAAATTAAATGGTTTATTAGAAGTTAATTGATATACTGGAGAAAAATAAGTCAGGTTAAGTTGTGCAAGTCAAGGGGAGCTGCAATTGTCAATAATGGGTGGAGGGAAATTTTAATGAGAAGGGAACTTGTGAACAACATTTAAAGGGAATAATAAGTAAGTCACATGGATTCCAGCAAGGAGCAGTCTAGGCAAAAGTGAAATCCTGTGGTGTTGGAGGAAAGATAGTGAGAGAAGTGAAATTAGCAAAGGGATAATGTCAGAGAGATACATGCACCCTTACAGGGAATGAAACACTTTGGTTTTTACTCTGAGATACCATTAAAAGATATACTCTGAGAGACCATTGAAAGATTTGAACAGGTGAGTTACATCATCTGATCAGCTTTGAGAATGTTTCTTTGGGTTGCTTTATGATTAGACTCTAAGGGGGCAAGGGACAAAGCAGGGAGCCCAGCAGACAGATTGGATAATTCAGCAGAGGGATGGTGTTACTTGGAGGTCCTGGAGGTAGAATTTTTTTTTTTTTTTACATTTAAAAATGACAGGCACATTAAGAAAAGGAAAAATGAGGGCAGAGAGTTGCTACTTTTGAAAGGAAAAAAATTGCAAAAAATTGTGAAAAATGCTTGCAATCAGTAAAAAAATTAAAAAAAAAGAAAAAGAAATAATTGGGGAAAAAATGCCTGCATAGTCACATAGTCACAGACTATGTGACAGTGTTGGGCAAGAACTTACGCAGAGGTAAGATTTTGGATATATTTTGAAGGACAAACAAATATTTTACTTTCTTATTGATTACACACATTTGATCTGTGTATAAAAGTCTACAAAGCTTTTGTGCTGCTGTAGAGGGAACAGAGGTGCCACCAAATGTAAGAAGAATGGAGAAGAGCTGTGTATGTGGTGGGGGGTGAGGAGGTGGGGGAATAATCTGTATGTGTGGGCAGAGGTGCTATTAGACATCCAAGTGGAAATGTCATGTGGAAGTCGGATATAAGTAGTTCAGAGTTCAAGAAGAGCTTGGACTTGGAGATAAATATTTGGGAGTCAGTAGTATTTGGAGAATTTACAGACATAATGGAGATGAGATCACTAAGGAAGTGAATGCACTTTTGATGAATATTCTTATTCATAAATACTTTGTCTACGGTCATTTGATCAAGACATTTTTCTTTTTTCAAATTTTTTTTGATCAAGACATTTTATCTAGGAGTGAAATTATTGGATCAAAGGGCAAGCACAATCCTAAGGCTCTTGATACTTCTGTTAAATTACTTTTCAAGGTTCCCAGTAATTTACATTCCTAGCCAATTGAATATTATGCTATACACTAAAAAGTTTCTGCCCAGCAAAAGAAACTATTACAAAAATGAAAAAATATCCTATTGAGTAGGAGAAAATTTTTTCACATCACACTTCTGACCCCAGAAATAACCAAATGAAGCCCTAGAAAACTGACTACAGACTTGAGATTTGAGGGGTTTGGTGGTACAGTTGGTGGTGTAACACACATCTGAGGAGTTGTGAAACACTACCCCTATACCCCTTAATCACATACAATGTTTGAATCATATTTACCTCAATGAAAGTAAAATAATTTTTTAAAAAAGCAAATAATCTCTTTTCATTTGATACATATAAATATGGATGGAGACTTTCAATGACTTGATTTTTTTTTATGTTAAGAAGGAAAGTTTCTATAATGTGTTGATCATTTTTCCTTCTGTGTACTGGCTCTCACAAGCTTAGAATAAGTTTTATGTTGAAATACTTCTAAAGACTTTTTAATTTTCATAATTTATAACTACCATTTAAGGTTTTTTTGTAATATGTATATGATAAGGGAGTCTGAGCTAGGAATTAAATTCCTTTGATAGAGGCTCTCTGGTAATTTATGAGTTGTGACATTTCACATTATTTTATATGCTTGGGCAGATAACGGCAGTTTTAAAGAATAAAAGAATTGAATTATAATTGGGGATGCATATCTAACACAGTTTGTTTTTAAATACACATAATGAAAAGAAAAATCAAAAGACTGCAACTCTTTGCAGTCTTTTGTGATCCCAAAGTAAAATTATTTAAAAATTAGCAATATTATTCATATTCCTACAGGATGAAGAGCAAACATTTTAGGTGAACTATTTTCACTGTAATACTATACACAGTAGAGAAAATGATAAAAACAGCAGACACAATGCTTACTATATCCCTGGTGCTGTCATTAAGTACTTCATTTATATTGCCTCATTCTTTTCTATTGCCCTTTTCTTCTCATTTAGAAATTCCTTCTTATAGAGGAGCGAGAGCCACAGGTCGATTAAAATTTTTTTTCTGAAAATGCCACAGCACAGCCCTGATTCTAAAACACAGTATTGAGTCTGAACTCTTTGTTGCATTATGCATATTTTACTAGCTTGTGACAGCAATTTTCAGAGGAAGATTTATCTCCTGATTCTAGAAGTGATAAAGTAGATACAAGACTTTTCCAAGTCATATAGATAGGAAGTGATTGAACCTGAATTTTTTTCTTTTCATTATTTTTTAAACTGATTATTTATATACATATGCATTTTTTTTACACAGTTGTATACCTGAGATTCTCCCACCACCATGTTACCTGTGAACTGTCATCTTTATATCTTGTGTTCATCCTCCCCCGATTTAACTCTTCCTCACCTTCCCTTGCTTTATGCTTTAGTTCTGCTGTCAGTTTGCTAGTTTTAATTTTTCTTATCTTTTTGTTTGTTTGTTTTCCCTCTATCAGACATATAAGTGAGACCATCAGTATTTCCCTTTTTCTTTCTGGCTTATTTCTGCTAGCATGAGTCCTTCTAGCTCCATCTCTGTTGTTGCAAATGACATAACTTTGAATTTAGTCAAAGTCACTTTGAGACTAACGTTGGTTTTCCTTCCTTTAATGCCACATAGACGTCCAGGAAATAGTCAAAATGTATCATACATGTGACAAGTAGTGAATGAATTCAGAAGCAGCAGATGAACAGAAGCTGGGATATTAAGGGGAAAGAGGTAAAATAACAAAGGGCACCAAAAGAGGCTCAAAAAAGTAGGATGGAAGAGAACGGATCAGACAGGAGTACTGCCTGGGAAGGGGAAATAGGGTGGCAGGTTTGGAGACCCAGCTGGAAGACAGTGTGTATTGGCTATTGCTCTTTCTTATGTCTGATCATTCTTTCCTGAATTTCACTTTGACACTTACTATTATGTGGCTTCCTGTTTCTTTCTGAACACCCTTTTTAGTTTCTATCAACCTATAACTTCAAAAATGTCAGGAGTTTCTCTTGTTAATTTCTGACTCTGGCCTATAAAGATTTAACATATGTTTGTTGAAGTTACTTGGGTTGCTGGTTTGGAGTCATTCTAGACTTTTGGATAAGGTTGCTTACATTCATGGATTCAAGAGAGTCTTTTCCACCAACACAGAAATACAGTCAAGTACCCCTCTGTGACCAAAAGCAATGTAATAAAATGCAAAAACCAACCAATACATCAACCAACCAAAAGTCTCTTTCCTCAACTCCACTTCCCCTCTAACTACAGCTTTATTTTTCTTCTTTATTTCACAGTCAAAAATCTTGAGTTTCTGACACCTGCCCACCCAGTCCCATTTTCTAGCTTCCCACTTATTCTTCTGCCTACTCCAATCTGGCATTTCTCTGTCAATTCACCAAACAAGAAATGGATGATAAAATTCATGAACTACCTCTGAGTTACTTAAATGAATATGTATTACTCAGTCATCCTGCTTAATTTTTTACTAGACAGTTAACTCCTCTCTTCCTGGAACACTTTTAATTTAGTGTCTTTCAGGTGCAATTCTTCTTTCTCCCATATCTTTGGTCATTTTCCTTCCCCTCCCTTACTACATCTTCTGCTACCAGCCTGAAGATGTGACTTCTAAAGATACTTTGTTGCTTGTTCTGAAATATAATTCAATTAACATCTATTTACCAACAATAATAAATAGTCACTGTATTAATAAATGAAAAAACACCCACTACTTCTTTCTACAGGCTGAGTCTTAGTAATCCATTTCACCATATATATTAGATGATATTATAAACTAATGTTACCTCAATATAAAAATAAAGAAAATTTAATATTTTTCTTTGTGTTGACTGCTTCATTTGACCTTTTCCCCATGCTATTCATGCATCTTCTTCTAAATCTTAACAAACTTTCCATTTGGTCCTATTACCAGCTTCTGTGACTCAATTAACCCAAGATTCATCTTTTTGTATATTTATCCAGTTCTTGACTCTCGCAATTTACCTTTGGACAATTCTGGATAGTATTAATTCCAAATAAATTTCATGGAGAAAGGAACAAAAGCACTGTCACTGAATTTGACAGTTGGTTGACATACCATGAAACCAAATAAATTATATGAAAGCTAGTGAATCATCTGGGAAGTTTTATAGAGTTCATACAAGCTTAGTATATACTTTCCCCTTTTGGAAATTATTTCTTTGGTTTTTTGCAGATATCACATAGCTGTGTTTTATTTGAACTAAATTTTTCTACTTCGTATTTATAGTCCCACTTTTTAATTTGTAATTCCAGTTATTTTTGATCTTTCAGCATACATAGTTTTTAATAATTTTTATTCATTTATTAGGCTATCAACAGAATACATGCTAGAGTAGAAAATCTCTTGAGGAGAAGAAAAAGATAAAAATCACTCTTAATTCACCTTCTAGACAAAGTTAAAAACATGAATTTTTCATAGTAACATCTTTATGCAAAAATGTCCCTTATAGGCTTGTAGCAAAAGGAACTAGTTAAAAAAATTTTAGCGTAAATTAGCAGCATCTTTGGAGATTTCTGATTCTATAATTTTTTTCTTCACTTCTTTTGAGTCCAGGGGATTTCCCCCCATCTTTTAAATACTAGTTTTAGTTTAAACCAATCATTATAAATGATCTGAATTTATAAAAATAAGAATCTACTTTCCCCTTTTTATTTTTTGAGGGGGGCTGAAAATTTACTATTCAACTGGCAAATCACATTATTGTGGGGAAAATTATAACCATGTCTGAGGTAAGAAAAAAAAATCTCTCTGAAGCATGACTCATTTTAAAATCGTAAGAGTCAAGGATAGAAGGGATTTAAGATCTGATAACCCTTTTCAATAATTAAGGCAAAATTCTACTTGTAGTCAAAAGGAAAGGTTAGTCCTCTAATGTCTCCATATTTTAAGTTCATCTCTGGGCCCAGACTGAACCCACTGGGATCAGGAGTTATTCTAGATCTTTTCTGAATCTCCACAGTGATCTGCACATGCTTTATAAATATGCACCAGAATAAGTAAAAATTTCATTTGTGTCTTACAAGGGACTCTCACATTTTTTCTGATTTGTGATTCATGGCAATTCAATGAGGCTTTATGAAGGTAAACAAATTGCCCAACTGATATCTTACAAATATGATCACAATATTACTGTAAGTTAAAAAAATCTTAAAAACCGAGCACAATATGGTTTTAGGGATCATACTGTCAGGATATTACAGAAAAACTGTGGGAAAAAGATTGAAAATTGCACAGTGGTTATTTTTAGGCTTTAGAGTAATGGCTGAGTTTTGTTTTCTCTTCATTCTCACCTGTACCTGTCACCCCCAGATCTACCCACACATGAGTGGGTACACATACACATAGAACCTCTCCATAAACATTGCTTGTTTTAAAAAGGAAGCATAGATTTTTTACATCAAAGGAGTGAAAAACAGAAGTAAACAGACTCCATTTCTCCTCCTTTTGATAGAAACTTGAAAGCTGTTCATCCTTCAGGCAACTCCACTTGCCAACGTTAAGAAGTAAAATGTTAGGAAATAATATAGCATGCATCTGCCAAGACAGTCGTAGTTGACATTTTTTTTCTAAAAAATGTCTCCATTCAAATAAGTAGCTGTTCATGTTGTCTCTTGATATAGTTACTTTGAAAAATAAGGAGTAGCTTTCAGATTTGTATTTCAGATTTCTAATGGAACCCATCACTTTGAATGGGTGAGGTATGATTGAGCATATGATGGAGAGACTTTACTACTGGGAATACATCATCTTCCAGAAATATATTTGCATGAAGTTCTTCAGCACAGTGAGGTGCTCAACAAATGCAAACTATTATTTGTTATTATTACTCAGCATTTCCAAGTGTTTTTGGGTGTAGCTATAGATTACAGTAAAAACTACAGCTATTGTTTATTTAACTACCCAGATGATATAACTACTTTATTCATATTATTTCCAATCCTTATCAAGATTCGAACTCTGGCCTTTGTGACTTCAAATGCAGCCTCTGGCCCACCATACTACAGTACAGTTTTCTTAAAGTCATATTTAGCATGGAGTTGCTTACAGCATTTCCTAGCATAGGGCTCCTTTGATTATATAAGAAATTCAATGGCATTTCTGAATGACACAGGCATGAACAAATATATCAAACTGGCAATCAACATTCTTGCATCTACTGAGACCATCTTGGAGAGGAAGGAAGAGGAAAAATCAACAAAGAGAGAGAGAGAGAGAGAGAGAGAGAGAGAGAGAGAGAGAGAGAGAGAGAGAGAGCACAAAACTGGGAGAAGAGAGAAATCCAGACCAAGAGTCTACCACACAGCTTCTGCAGGGCATGTATAGCTGGTGACAGGTTTGGCAATGCTTCTTTCAGACTGTTAAGCTACAGTCAATTTTCTTAGTTCATAATTTCATAGGAGCTGCATGAATCACATTCCTGAGTCTTAAAAATTTGCCATTGGAATATAGGAATTTTCATCTCATCAGAGATTGAATATAGTAAAGAGTCAAGATGAGAAAGAAGCCCAGTCAATGTGGTTGTTATAAAATTTATGACCTGTTTATAGAAGGCAATACCTGTTTTCCTCACTATGCAGAAGTTCAATATTCCTATTTTGTAGGGTAATTTTGGGGTTAGGGGGTGCTCGAAAAATTTTTTTAACATAAAGTTAATGATAACAGTATTACCAGAAGCCAAAATATAGCCTATCAAATCATACCAAACAGAAAAGTTGTGATTTCAGACAGTGGAGAAATCTGTTCCATAAAAACAGTATATTGATGATATCACTACTTACTGAAGAGGTGGATATCATAAAATCCAGTTTTCAAAAAAAAAATTCCATTTTCTAACCTGAGAACCTCAGTCTGGGTACCTTGCACATAGTGAAGAGCTGGTAATGGACTAGAACTGTGGTCAGTTTGCCTCTGATGCCTGAACTTATTTTTATAATCAGCAGCCCAAATTTTTTCCCCTGATAAATGTGCTGCTTTTACTTGCCTCACCATGTTCTTCTTCCTTTTCTTTCTTTCACTCCTAGGTTCTCCTCTTTATGTCTCCAAATATAGATGTCATGAGAGTGTTGGTATAAATTTATGCTTCATTCAATAAATATTTATTCATAACCTAGCATATGACAGGAGGTATCCTGGAAATATGGGATATTTAGTGGCAGAGAAATCAATCAAAATACTTTCCTTTATGGAGCTTTGTCTTAGTGAAAGTGTACACTATTGCAAAAACCGGCATTGTTTGAAGAATTCTAATTTCCCTTACAGGAGTGGTGGAACAAACAAAAATCTGATGTATAATTCAAGACTTAAAGTTTGATCCAAGAGACTTAACAATTAAAAGGAAAATAAAGCATTGTTTATAGTAACACAAAGATTAGAATTCTTAAAAGGTGTTATCTAGCATGAACTGCATAAAAAATCAGAAAAAAAATCTGATCAAGCAGAAAGTCTTTGGATTTTGCTTGGCTCTCTCTTCCCTCATATACATTAATCTCATATACAGTTATAAAATAAACATTATACATACTTATATATATTTAATGAGGATCATCATGTAATTGACAACCCAATTAATGTGGTCTATTCATTTAGTATCTATATCTTGAAGGTGAACTTATGCCTCTAAGAAAATATTAAAAACAGTAAAATTATAAAGAAGAAAGTAGAGGAAATATAAAAACAGTACAGTGATAGTAGATAGATATCACAATGATAAAGAAGTAGAATTATAAAATAGCATCATAACTGTTATGATTGGAATCAAAAAGGGATTAGAGGAACTCAGAAGTGGGGGTGTCTGCTCTGTCAGGGTATTTTCCCAGCGGAACCCACCCAAGTATGATAGCCAGTTATGTCAAGTTAGAGAATGGAATTGTCATAACCAGGGAAAGGAAAAAGTGTGGGACATAGTGGTGGGAGAACCTCAGGGTATACAAAGATCTAAAAAATGATATGTGTATAATAAATAAAAAATAAACAAAAAAATAAAATAAACTGTCAGAAATATTTTTACTTCAAGAAAAAAAGAGAAGAGAAAAAGTGTGGGCACAGCCCTGAGCTGGAGAGAATTTAGTCTGTGAGTCACTCTAAGAAAAAGAAGACAGTCTGAGACAAGTGAAGTTTCTTATGTCTTCATCTTTTTTTTCTCTTCCAACTGGAAAGCAGAGCTATTATTCACGGAGTCAAGGGTGGCATGGCGCCATCATGAAATAACCTGCTCAGGCAATTCTTGGACTTAATATTGTTATACTAAATTTCAGTGTTTTGGGATTCAGATGGAACTGAACGAGCCAATAACTATGCAGTCTTCCAACAGTACTAATAAAAGCAAGAGGGTTTTTCACCTGAGGCTTTGAGAACATCTGAAATAGGCAGGACTTAGTTGGCAACAATTGTTGACTTAGTCATTCTGCTGTAAAGGACTGTATTGTCTTTTTAGACTTCTGTCAGAATTAATTGGTCGTAAGCATATGAATTCAAAATTCTTGGTAGAAAAACCGAAAATAAATATTATCAAGTACAGATCAAGGGATGGTGACAGCTGTATTTAGGTTTTTCAAATAGAAGTATCAGGACAGAGGAAAAATCATATTTTATGTTGCACCATAATCTTGGTATTTTCAGATTAAATTTTCAAGTAAGAAAAATGATTCTTTACCAAAAGAGACCATTGTTTCTCTTTTTCTTCCTTGATCCTGAAATTGACAGCAATTGTAGAAATTGTTTGAAGCAACACTCTGGTATTTTCTGAGAAATCTCTCACGGTTGCTGACACCTTCAAATAACTTGTGAATTGGCAATGTTAGAGGCCAGACCACAGGAAAAGCATGAATTTTCGAAAACCTGAGTCTAAAACACTATGAAAAAGTGACTTATCCAATCCAAAAAAGTGGAGTCTAAGCAAGGTCTTGGTTGCATTCAACTTATCAGAACTAGTTCATTCAGTGCAATCAATTTATGCATTAATTCAAGAAGCACTTTTTAAGCACCCTTTATTTATCTAATTCTGTTCTGGCTGCACAGTCTCTGCCAAACTGACTACTAAAAGAATAACCTTGGTCATGTTACAACTTAACAGCTGGAGATTTCTTTTCTATAGGAGCTTATTACTTAAATCAGAAGATCTGAAAGCCAAAATCAGTATTTTTATTAATATGTGAGTACCCCATATTAACAGGAGATCCTCACACAACCGAAGAAATAGAAGGAGTCTCTTTTTAAAGTTATTTTACCCAGTACTCCCTTAAATTCCTAAGTTAGGAAGGAAGGTGTCAGTAAGAAATTGGAATAGTTAAGGTAGCATTTCTTTTATTTCCCTACTCTTTCCTGGCTGTTCAAACCCAGATTCGGTCTTTTCTGCCCACCCATTCCCATTTCTGATTCTGAATTTCATTATGACTGTGCCTCCTCATTCAATAATTCCAAATACCTGATTAATTCATCCAATGCACAGAGCAACCTCCAATAGAGATTGTCCCAGAGTGTTTGAGTTCATTCAGCTCCTCAGGAGTTACCATAGAGAAGGCAGAGGCAATTTACTCAATCTTGTAGTCCTTTGTATATCATTCAATTGTAATAATGGCTTGTATTGATGTACTGAAGTCATTCTTGTTTATCTTCTCTCCTCCGTTCTTCTCCTCACTTGGGCTCCTACAGAGCAGGGTTAGGACTGCATATTCACTCTTTCCCACCTGCTAAATCAGGGTAATAAACCAAGCCTGTGATTTGGTCAGAGCCTTCCATAGGCTGGTTGGGGGAAAGACGAAGTTATTGATGAGGGGAGCCTGTCACACAGTCCAGACAAGAGCTCATGCTGAATCTGAAGGATAAAGAGGTTAGACCAGAGGAGAAAGTGTAATGTCAAAATGAGACAGGGTGTTGAGGAGGCCAGAGTCAGACCGCACAATTTAGGAGTCATCTGAGAAAGGGTAATCTGTTCCCTTACTTACCTGAAGCCAGTTAATTTGGGTAAAACACCTGGCACATAAAAGGGCTAAATATGTCCACTTTACTGAATGTCTGAATGTCCACTTTACAGGACCGAGGGATTATAAGAGGTAAATATTTCGAAAGCAGCTGACACAGCTTTTGATATAGTATGTTAGTTATTCTCTGTATCACCTAGAATTATATTTCTTTCGTTACTTAATAGATATCATTGTCTACATGTAGTTCACATTAATATGCTGTTATCAATATCTTATATGACTATTTTGAGAAGGATTGGTTAACCCTTTGCTGGAGTACCAGTTTGATTCAATTCCTACTATTTATTAACTGAGTGGATTCTGTGAGAATCTGTCTCAAACCTCACTTTCCTTATTTACTGACTTTGGGATTATAGTATATTCCTGAATATCTGAGTCTGTTTCTTTCATTAAAATTTAAAGGAGTATTGTGGAAATTAGATATAATGTAGGTAAAGATCTTGGAACACAAAAAGTACATGTTGAAAATAAGTTTTTATTAGTAAACACATTCTTTTTGTTGGAATTATTTATATACTTTCTCATATCTCTTCAAACAGAAAAAAGGAGGTAGTTTTTTTTTTTTCTTTTAAACCTTGTAATAACTACTACCTGTAGGTTGTGGAACATTTACCCATTATTCAACTCCTTTCTCCTTTGATTTCCTCCACATCAGAGGCAGGATGATAAATAATTCATTCCCTAGCCTCCACTGAAGGCAGGGGAAACATGTGACTCAGTTCTGAACAAAGATACCTATGTTTGAGACAAAAAGGGAGGGAAAGGAGGCTTATAGGAAAGCTGCAACTTTCCTAATGAAATTATTAAATGCGATTGGCAAATCCTTTGTTCTAACTTCTTTATCCTATTTGGAATGTGGATATGACCACTAAAAGAGTAGCAGTCATTTTGTTACAATGAGGAACTACATCAAAGAGGGTGGAACAGAAAGGTAAAAGATGTATGTCTCCTTGATGACATTATTAAGTCATTGTACCAGCCCTGGATCATCCATCTTGGTACTTATTTTTATAGAAGTCAAATGTAATTGTTGAAGGCACAGTGATTCATCTATCAGGTTACTGACAATCAGATGCATCCCTGACAGATATGAATCTTTTGTTTTTGGTGCCAACTGATTAATGGAATTATGTCCTCACATCATAGTTGTATGCCATGAAAATAAATGGCTCTCACTATACCCATAATTTTTTGATTTAAACATCAATTCACTCACTCAAACAATGTTTTGAAACATTTGCAAGAAGGATAATTAGTGAGATTCAACTGATATTATTATCTCTTTACTTGGATCTTAATGTCACTGACTTCAGAGTGCTTCTGTTAACTACAGTCCTTACTTTAGTCCTTTCCTTCCCATTCAACTGAGCTATTAAAATAGAAAATCCAAATGGCTAAATTGGGAAAATTCACTTTGTCTCTCATATGTAGGTAACTATGAATGTTATTTTTTCTTGAGCACTTTTTCAGTTACTGCCATGTTTGTATTTGGTTCCAGATGGTTGTAGATCTTACCCCGTGGAGAAATGAAACCTTGAGTCCCACATAGTCACCTTCCTGGGTTAGATCCTTATCAAATCCCTTTTAATAACTTCCTCCATCCGGTGTTTTACATAATACTATCCACTTAAAGCCTTTGTTGTTTCCTTACTCATAGTCCTTAAAGGTTGACCACCACAGAAGATGCCTTCCTCCTTAGCCTGGAACTTCAATGCCTTCCTCAGTTTGAGCCAGTGTACTTCCCACCTCCTTTCTAATTCACACTACTTTGATCTATATCCTACATACTTTTCATCTACTAATGTCTGCTTATAATCTTTCCATTTTCAGTGGGTTCCACTCTTACCTATCCTTCAAGGGCCAGCACTTCCAATAAAACTGCCCCTTATCTTTCCAGAAGGATTTTGCTCCTTGTTTTCTCTGACCTACTATATCTCTTTGTGTGGTACTTGTATTTTCTTGTGTTGTGTTGTTATTGATGCTTATTTGTTTTATTGCATTTCATCTTTTTGTGCTTTGCAGCTTTAGCAAATTGAAGGTTGGTGCATCCAGCATGTCTGTTGTGCCGTTTCTCCAACAGCATGTGTTCACTTCAGATCTCTGTGCCACACTTTGGCCATTGTGACTAGATTTTAATATTTTTCATTATTATTGTATCTGCTACAGTGATTGGTGATCAATGATTTTTGATGGTACTTTTGTAATTGTTTTGAGCTCCATGTGCTCACTTTGGGCGGCAAACTTGTAGATAAATGTATTCCTACTGATCCACTAACTGCCTATTACCTCATCTGTCTCTGTTTCTTCAAGGCCTGAGACACAATGATACTGAAATTAGGAAAATTAATAACCCTATAACAGCCTATTAGTGTTCAAGTGAAAGAAAGTGTTGCCTATTTCTTGCTCTAATTAAAAACTGAAGATATAGTAAGGTGAGGAAGACATATTTAAAAAGCTGAGATAGCTTGAAAGACAGATCTCTTGCACAGTTGTTTCTGAAGGAACTTAGAAGTGTTTCTCTAAAAGGAACACTCTTACACTGCTGGTGGAAATGTAAACTGGTCCAACCACTATGGATAGCTGTGTGAAGGACCCTCTAATGAAAATGTAGGTACCATTTGACCCAGCAATCACTCTCTTGGGAATCAACCCAAAGGAGACCTCAACTCCCAAATGGTTTCACTAGTATATAGTACATAGGATATAGGAAACAAAACAAAACAAAACACAAAATCCATGAGGAGAAGTCAAAACAAGCAACACACAAACTGAAGTACACGACTCAGGGTGGGGGGTAGAGGGTGGAAATGGACAGGGAGGGTGGGTGGGGTAATCCTGGGGATTACAAAGATGTGAACTTTATATATAAGTAAATTATTTAATTAAAAAAAGAAGTGCTTCTCTAGAGAATACATGAAAGACAGAGCAAAACAGTCTTATCATTGAGAGGAGAAAAGTTTGAATGGCCAGGATAGAAGATCAAACCAGCTACAACATTTTTTTAAGTGAAAGCTTAAGTCAGAGCCAGATACTAACTTTTCAATTGTTTGAAGGCTAAGAGAAGTGAGGAAGAAAAGTTTGAGGCTAACAGAGGTGGGTTCATGAGATTAAAAGAAAGAAACCATCTTCATGACATGAAAGTATAAAGTGGAGTAGCATGTGCTGATGTAAGGGATGCAGCAAGTGATACAGATCTAGTTAGGATAATCAAAGGAATGTAGTCACACTAAGCAATAAGTTTTCAATGTAGATGAAACATACTGGAAGATGTCATCTAGTACGTTCAGAGTTAGGAGAAGACAATGCCTGGTTTCAAAGCATCAGAGGACTGACTGTCTCTTCCATTAAGGACTAATGCAGCTGGGAACTTTAAGTTGAAGTTAATGTTTATTTACCATTCCAAAAATCCAAAGGCATTTAAGAATTATGCTAAATCTATTCTGTGCTTTATAAGTGGGACAACATAGGCAAGTGGGACTACCACAGTCTGGATGGTAGCAGATCTGTTTACAGCACGTTTTATTAAATCTTTTGATCCCACTATTGGGACTTACTGCTCAGAAAAAAAAAAAAAAGATTTCTTTGAAAACATAACAGACATAGGCATCCAGCAGTTCTGATGAACAAGTACAAGATTAATGTTTTCATGCCTGCTAACACAGTATCCATTCCGAGGCCCATATTTAATAAATATATTTTGGAAGACTACAGCTTTGATAGATAATAATTCCTGTAATTGATCCAGGGGAAAAAACCTGAAAACTTTTTGTAAAGTATTCACCATTCTAAGTGCCACTCAGAACATTTGTGATTTATCAGAGCAGGTTAAAAAATCACTATTAATAAGGGTTGGACAAAGTAGCTTCTAAACTTTCTGGATGACTTCAAGGGGTTCAAAGCTTCCATGGAGGAAATAACTGCAATGTGGTAGAAATGCAAGATGAATAGAATTAGAAGTGGAGCCTTGATGTGATGAATTTCTGTAATCACATGATAAAACTTAAACTGAGAAGTTGTTTCTTATTATGGACAAAGATTTGAAGTGGTTTCCTGAGACAAAATCTTCAGCAGAAATGTTGTAAACACTGCTAGAATAACAAAAGATACATGATACTCCATAAACTTAACTGATAAAGTAGCAACAAGTTTTGAGAAAATTTAACCCAATTTTCAAAGGAATTGCTACTGTGGGTAAAATGCTATCAGAAATCATTGCATGTTACAGAGAAATTGTTAGTGAAGGCAAGAGTAAGCTGATGGAGCAAATTTCACTGTTACTTTAAGAAACTGCCACAGCCACAAAACCTTCTTCAGCCACCATGATCAGTCAGCAGCCATCAACATAGAGGCAGGACTCTACTAGCAAAAAGATTAGGACTTAATGAAGTTTCATGTGATAGTTAACATATTTTAGCAGTAAATTATTTTTCAAAGAGTGTACATTGTTATTTTTAGACATTATGCTACTGTACACTTAACAGACTATAGTTTAGGGTAAACAAACTTGTACTTGCATTGGGGAACAAAATAATTCCTATGATTTGTTTTATTGTATATGCTCTGCTGTGATAGTCTGTTCCTGAACCCACAATATCGCCAAAGTGTCTGTAAATATGTACATGTCTGCCTACAAACTTCACAAAGGTGAATGTGTTTCTCTGTCATTTTTGTACTTTCTACAGTGCTTGACCTGGTCTCTGGGACAGGGAAAGTTTCCCTGTTTGGCTTGTAACAGGCCCACAATTAACCTGTTTGAAGGGTATCTATAATAGATTGTCACAACAAGGGAGATAAATAAACTATAGAGTTAAATAAAGAAGCACAGGATTTTGCCCACAGCAGAACTGCTGCCATAGTTTTATAATTGATTCATAGAACTGAGCCAGGTAAGAAGATATGGGCCACACAGATAAACAAAAATACAAGCCTCAAAATTGTCAAATTTACCTCTTGTAATTTGTGCTCAGATGAATCAACTTTATGATTTTAATTATTTTCCACATGTCACACAGTTTAAATTACTTTGTAAAAACCTCACAATGTAATGTAACAACAGAATCCATTTTTTTCTTGCTCTTTGCTGAGAAAAAAGAAATGAAGAGATGATAACTGAACAGAAGTGCTTATCAAATGATAAGAAAGCAATAATGACTTTCCCTTCAATAACCAGAGGGCTCAAGGATCATGGTTCAATGAATGGACAAGACAGATATGGTAACTGCTACCAGTGGGGTTGGTATCTTGGGTCTGGAATGATGCTTCCCAACCCCTGTGGGGTCCTTGGTAGGTTTCATTCCATGTGCTTGGTGTTCTCACAAAATGGAGATGACAGTAAAAGCTGCCTCACGGAGACCTGGTGAGGATGAATGCCCTATTACCCATGCAGCACTTTGAATAGCACAAGCACCAAACAACCAGGGATTGTTGGCTTTGGTTTTCATTTTTTATTTTTATTAAGTAATTTATTTATATACTAATTTCACATCTTAGTATTTCCCAGGGTTCCTCCCCCTCCCTCTCACCTGCCCCTCCCCCCCCCCAGTTGTCAATTTGGTTGTTAGCTTGTTTTGACTTTTCCTCATGACTTTTATTTTTCCTATGTACCATATAATAGTGAAACCATTTGGTTTCTGTCTTTGTCTTTATGACTTGGTTCTGCTAATATGATGTCTTCTAAGTACATCCATATTTTCATAAAGTCATCCAATTTGTCATTTGTAATAGATGAGTAATATTCCATTGGGTATATATACCACAACTTTTTTGTCCAGTCCTCTGTTTTGGGACATTTGGGTTGTTTTGTCCCTGCAATTATAAATAGTGCTGCAATAAACATCTGAGCACAGGTGTCCCTTTTTACAAGCTTTGGTTTATAAAGATGTTGCCTGTTCCCTCCCCTCCCTTGCTGTATGCTTCAGTTCTGTTGTCAGCATGACAATTTTAATTTTTTTGTCCTTTTCTTTGGTTTCTCTAGATCCCACATAAAAGTGAGACCATCTGGGAGAGGAAGAAAGAGCAAAATTAGGGAAGAGGTGAGCACTAGGGATCATGGTGATGGTTCATGAGTGCCACAGTGGTAGGAGAACTGTCGAGTATACAACAATGTAAGAAAAAAAAACCATATAATCAATCAATCAAAAATACAATATATTAATAATATTTGATTGTTATTTTCCTGCCTGGCAGCCCTGTAGGTTTTCTTTTGCCTTTTCTTTTTCTCTTTTTTTGTCACTTAATCCCTCATGCCTTTTCCCTTTAAGCTATAGCTATCAATAAATTTCAATTAGATTATTCTTAAATGGGAACACAATTTAGTACAAGGATTTTATGAAAAAAATTATTTTCTTGTCTTTTTAATAAAACTCAAAATAACATATTAAAGTAAATTAAGAACTGATTCTGAAAGAGAAATGTTCATGTACACTAATTATTAAAATTATTGCTCATCTCTTGAAGAGGTGACCAGCTGAAAGTATGTGTGTGTGTTTGTGCGTGTGTGTATGTACACACATGTTCCTTTTGGGAACTATGGTATGACATGACATTCAGTATCCAACTCTCTGCTAATCAGTTTTATTTTACTTAAAAATATGACATATAAAGATAAAGCTACTATGTTCCATAGAAATAGCTAAGCCTAACTATAGGTCTCAGACTTGTTAACAGCAGCAATTGGAGTTATAGTTGTAGCAATGCGAATTTTCTTTTTTTAAAAAAAAAAATATATATATATATTTATTTATATATAAATTTCACAACATTGTAATCTCAAGGATGTGCCCCACCCACCTTTCCCTCCCTTCCCCCCCTTTCCCTCCTGCTCATAGTTGTACGCTTCATTTTGGTGCTTAGCTTGTTTTGACTTTCCTCAAGGCTTTTGTTTATTTTTTTCACTATAGGGAATTTTCTTAACGTGACTCTTTTAAATGTGTTCACTTGCATATTCTCTTGGTTTTATTCACATCTTTTATTTTGTGAATATCATATTTTTGGACTCTAGTTCATGGGTTTCTGTAAAAATAAAAATCAACGGGGGGTGAAGCAGGTGCAGGGCAAAAAAAAATCAACAGAAAAATATATATCCTTTTGGGGACGAAAAGATTTATTTCTTTAAGTTTCTCCTCATTTTTCCTGTGGGTACCTGGATGAAACATTGCAGGAAGAATATTGTATTTGTTGGTGGGAGAGTTCTTACCATTAAGTACTGACAACAGGTTTGCCATAAAACCAGCATCAATTCTCCACTTAACGGAGATGTACTCACTGAGTCACTTGGTTTGCTCTCTGCCTGCAGAGTGTGAATATGACTGATACTGAGCGGAGCTGGGGTATGGATAAGTTGTGAGTCAGGGTGCTTGCTCGTTTCCAAGACAGAACACCAGAATTAGCTATAAATATGGTATCTGCTGTTCTCCCTGTTGTTTTGATGCTGTTTAGGAACAGCATAATTTGCCCCAAAACTGTGGCTGTTCCTTTGCTATATGTGGGTTGCCACTTTGTAAGCAAACAGCTTTAACTCTCCATGCTTTTATTTCCTTCCTATACAAAAGACCAGAAAACAATAGCAGTATCATTATTGTTTAGTTATTAGAGTCCACATCAATGACAGTTAATGAAAATAGACTCATTTTTCAATTAAGGTCTAGATATTTAAAAATCAGAATGACAGAGATCCACATAATGGGCAAATTAAGTGGCTACTACTGATAACAGAGATACAATCCCCTAAGAAAGCAATAGGGCTTATTCCTAGATAGCACTCTTCTGCCAGCTCTGTGCACTGTAACATCTGATAAATGGGTGTTGCACAGACAATGTGATTCCTTATAAGCTTTTCTTCAAATAGGAAGATAAATATTTCTCATGTTATTTCTAGGCTCTACATCGAAGACTGAAAAAAATTAGGTTTCATGCCATAAGGCACTATTCACTTAATTTAAAAGCTGTTGGGTAACTGAACGCTATAAACTTAAGAGGGCTACACATGCATGTGCATATATCCATCATCACCATCATCAACCTAGCGGACATCATCCAGAATATCTCCACAGCTTCTCTTATTTGTTAACCTCTGAAAATTCCTCCTTGACTACCAAGTAGGAATTACTGGAGGCTTTTGGTTCCGTGAGAGTGAATGTTTAAATAAGACATAATAAGCAATGGTACTGAAAGGAAATACATCTTTGCTATGTTTCATATAAAAGATTCATCCACTTCAAGCATTGAGAAGCTGTAGCAGAATTTTTCTCCTAGTAATTTTAGAAGAATGGGTTTGTTTGGGTAAACTGCTATCAAGTGTTTTCATCTCATCTTATGCTTTCAAGGGGTTGCTGAATCTGCTGAGGATTTGTGTTACTTAAGATATTTTTTTCCCTTACCATCCTGTGATGCTAACAGTGCAGTGATGCTAGCAGATAGTGATAATTAACCATTGGATGTGCACAGGAAATTGAGGAATAAAGATATTTGTATTTTAAATGTTTGTGTTGATGCCTATTATTTTTCAACCTCCCAGTCTGGGTTGATTCATCATTGGTTCTGTCGACTAAGGAAGGTTGTTGCTATCTTTGGCATTATCTTCACAGGATCTTTAATAGTCAACAAGAGAAAAACAGCCAGCAAAGAAACAGTCACTTTCCTCCCTCCCTCCCTCCTTCCCTCCCTCCCT
Organism: Uropsilus gracilis; assembly: GCA_004024945.1. Classification (NCBI taxonomy): domain Eukaryota; kingdom Metazoa; phylum Chordata; class Mammalia; order Eulipotyphla; family Talpidae; genus Uropsilus; species Uropsilus gracilis. The sequence continues at coordinate 37,071 of PVHY01003433.1, forward strand.
CCTTCCCTCCCTCCCTCTTTCTTTCTCTCTCTCCTCTCTTCCTCTCCCCCCCTCTCTCTCATTCTTCTGAATTCCTCCTCACATTCTCTTCCTGGCAGACATTCCCTGCCTGGGTGATGCCATCCTTTTGGCCCCACCCTTCTGACCTAGGAGTGCCAACTTACATTTGTGCACACCCACTGGGCCCAGATATGTACAATGATGGATGGGTGCAGTACCACAGGTACTGGTCATCGGGGCTAACAGTGGAAGAGTATGAAAAACCCTGATACTCATTTACCCCATCTATATCTATGAAATTGGAAGTTAGTGGTCAAATAATTATTCAACAGACTGTTGAATTAACTTTTATTATTTCTATTTATTTTCACATTGGCTAGGATATGTGGTGCAATGGGAATTATATAACTTAAGTGGTAAGTCTGAAATATACAATGGAGGTATTCTACAACTTGAAGAAAGTGTTTTGAAGTAATTGAAGCAAATATAGTGCCAAAAGAGGCTGTCAGGGGTTCAAGGACAATGTCTGATGGATGAACAACAGTGTGGCTTTGACAAAGATGTGCTTTCTGTGTCTGGGCTTCCCTAGCATCAATGCTACTTTTCAGTGCAGTGTTTCTTAATCTGAAGCATAATGAGAAAAATAAGGCAAATGTTGGGAGTGTTTCTTAAAATCAAACAGATTTGTTTAGAGACTTTATTTGGAGGCATGTCATTCCTAATTTTTTTGTGCTAAAAATGTTCCTTTGAAACAATGAAAATAAGAGATATTTTCCCTAGTGCCCTCACACATACATATGTATATATATATATATGTGTGTGTGTGCATGCACAGATATATTATCTTTATAATATTTATATAATATATATTTAATATATATTAAAAAACCAGAGTAATGCAAATTAAAACAATGAGATACCATCACACATCTATTAGAATGGCCAAAACCCCAACTACAGATAAACACCAAATATTGGCAAGAACATGAACAACAGGAACTCTCATTTATTCATTCACTGCTGGTGAGAATGCAAAATGGGATAATTTGAAAGACAATTTGGTGGCTTCTTAGAAACTAAAGAAAGCAGAGAAACAAAACAAAGGGTCAGATAAAGCCAAATGGATAACAAATCCTTGCAATCTGAGCTAGAACCAGAGTGGAAGGGGGAGGGGAGAAAAGAAAATGAAAGGGAGCACAATAGACTATGGTCAGGCACTGTGGATGTTTTGGTGGGTTTGGGGTTGAGACAGTACCTGCAGTGGGAAAATTTATATCTCTAAATCACTAACAATGTTGTAAAACAATGTTACCTCAATTAAAGAAAGAATAATCAAGAAAATGAAATATATTCTTACCATAGTATCTAGCATTCCTGTTCCTTGGTATTTATTCAAATGAACTGAAAATTTACATCCACATAAAAACCAAAAAAATTTTTTTTCCATGTACATGGAAATTTAAAGTAGCTTTATCCTAACTGCCAAAACTTGGAAGCAACAAAGTTATCTACCAATAAGTGAATGTATAAACTATAGTATATCCAGACAATGAACAATATAAATGAGCTATCAAGCCATAAAATAAAATGAAGGAAATGTAAACACATATTACAAACTGAAAGAAACCAATCTGTAAAGGATATTGTAAGATATCAAAAGCAAGATTCTGGAAAAGGTAAAATTTGGGGAGAAGTGGGGTAAATAACAAGGCACAGAGATATTTTAGGGCAGTGAAAAATGCTCTATTACACTATAATGGTGAGTGGGAGATCAGATCAGCTGTGGTTGCTTACAGAAGACGTTATCTGCAGCCTCCCCTGACATGGGGAGTTAAGTCAAGATAATAACTAAATGATCTACTGTTGTTAACCAGAGTTCAAAGCATCTGGGTGTCAACAATAGCAGCAAACACCCAAGAGTCAGGTCTATACTTGTGAGACATGAAAAGAATATGTCTATGACCCTGTCTCAACCATAATCCCTTCCTGGTACTATCTCTACTGGTCAACTATAGCCTAGAGGTTGAGGTTGTCTGGTAGTAAGAGGCAGTAAGAGGAAATACTCAAACTTTTAAAGGAAAAGATTCATAATCTAGAATACCTTTTCCTGCCAGACTATCATTCAAGGCAGGAGGGATAAGGAAATTCACAGAAAAATATAAGTTAAAAGAAAACATCAAAATCAAGTCAGACATGAAAGAAATACTACGGGGACTATTATGGCAAAGGAAATAAAGGCAAAAATAAATAACTGGTTTACTTCAAATTAGAAAACTTTCAGACAACAGGAGAAAAATATAAAAAATACTTGTATTACGCACTAAACTGACAAGGGGTTAATGTACAAGTTATTATACAAGATATATAAAAATCTTATTCAACAATAGAAAACCAACAGCCCAATTAATAAATGGGCAGCAGAACTGAATAGCCAATTCTCCATAGAGGATATCTAAAAGCCAATAGATATGAAAATATTCAATATCACTTTTAATAGGGGAGATGCAAATCAATATCACAATGAGATACCACCGCACACCTGTGGGAATGACATAATTAAAAGATTCTCCCAATACAAGTGGAGAGGATATGGATAAAAAGGAACCCATATACACTGGGGTTGAGAATGCAAACATTTGGGAACACCATCTGGAATTACTTTAAAAAACTGAAAATGGAAACACCAACATGACCTAGGTAACCCACTTTTGTTCATCTATGTGAAGAATGTGAAACCAAATACTGAAAAATTTATATATTCCATGGAAGGGTTTTCTGCTAAGCTGAAATAAGTAAGAAGGAAAAAGAAAAATACTGGATGGTCTCATTTATATGCAGAAGATAGAGAAATCAAACAAAAGGTCAAGAAAAAGACAAACTAGCAAGCTGACCAGAGATCTGAGGCATCCACCCAGGGAGGGGGAAGGATTGAGGTTAAAACAGATGAGAGAAGAGCCCAAACAGCTGTATAATGGTTCAAGGGTGATATGCTACCAAGAGATTTATTGGGGCTATAATGATGTAAGAAAATTTTTAAAAATTAATTAAAAATAATTAAAATAAAAAAGAAAGCACAAATCACACATACAGAATTATATGCTCTACATGTTTATTGAAGCATTATTTACAATAGGAAGACAGGGAAGCAGCCTGTTTGCTGATAGAGGCATGGATTAAGAAGATATGGTTTGTGCAAAAGAATGAACCTACTACACCTATACTATACCTATACTCACACCATGCACAAAAACCAACTCAAAATGGATAAAAGACTGGGAACATACTAGTAACAGAGGTATTATCCTAGGTACTTAAAATATGACAGTTAGTGTTAAAAATCCTCAGGCTATTTAAAATGGGACTACCATTTGATCCAGCAATGCCACTTCTGGGAATCTATCCAAAGGATACAAAAACACAATTCAAAAGGAAACCTGAACTACTATGTTTATTGCAGCACTATTTACAGGCTATAGAAACTACCCAAAAGTCCCAAAACAGATGAATGGATCAAAAAGTTCTAGTATATTTGCACAGTGGAATATTATTTGGCAATCAAAAGACAAACTCAGGTCATTCATGGCAACATGGATAAAGTTAGAGGGAATCATATTAGCTGAAATAAGCCAAAAAGAAAAAGATAAATATTGGATGATCTCACTTCTATGTGAGATATAGAAAAAAAAAAAAAAAACAAGCAAAAGGACAAGAAAAAGTTAAAATTACCAAACTGTCAACAGAACAAAGCAAGAGATCATGATAATGGTTCACAGGTGATATGTGGTGGGAGAACTTTGGAGTATAGAACTACAGAGAAAATGAAATGTTTGGATTTGATCTTTTGGCCCCCAGATTTTTATTAAAATCTTAATATGCATAGGATTAGTAAAGATGATCATTTTAATGATCTATCTCATTTTTAAAAGCAGAAAAGTTGCTAGATATATTTTACTTTCAAAAGTGAACTATGACCCGGATTCTGATGGACATGTGACCAGAATGCAGTACTTGATCCTTCATTGGACTAAGTTTTCAAATGATATTCTCCAGACCTTAGCTTGTGTTTGCGTTCATCACTTTCCAAAAGGTGACACTCCCAGGCATATCTTCTCCCAGTAATTAGAGACGTTTATCTTAAAGTTCATTTGGTTTTAGCAGGGAGGTTACAGACTGTCATCCACATTGTTATTGACTCCGGCAATTAGAGGCAAAGGCATTTCACCTCTGTGCAAAATATTAGTAAATTAACAATCCCCGCTCTGCATTCATTTGGGAAATCTGTTTTGCTTGTGATGACGAATGTGACAAGCAGGGAGTAATCAGAGACACACTGGTAATACCTTAGCCTTGCAAACATCAATTAAAACTCTGTCTCTGCACCTAGCAGTTAGGGTTTCTGTAGGGTAAATGTCTTTTATCATGATATGATGCAAAAATCAGTACTAGTGATTTGTGAAACAAGAACCTTAGCGAAAAATAGCCACAGAAACATCGTTCTAGTTTCCTTGATTCCGTCCTATGTTCTCCTTTAGACCATAAAATGAACTCTGACATAATGAAGTTTTCAGATCAGATTTATAACTCTCCAACATGACAACTTTGACTCAAAGAGCAAATTCTAATAAATAGTTCTTTATAGTGCCAAAAAGACAGCAAAGACATTAGTATTCAAATATCTTGACTCTCTCTTTCAAATCTAAGAGCACCTCAGTCTAATAAGTTTCAGCAGACTTACATAAAATTTGTGGAATGCATCTCCGTGCATTTTATTGGGATGGGCAATATGACTTTTATCAGATTCTCTACAGTTGCTTGTAAGTTTACTAGACAAGACTATGGTCTGGTGAGTAGAGCCAAGATCAGAGTAGGAGTCTGCAGACATCATCAGTCAGTTGTACTACTCTCTTTTTCCATAATACACACACACGCACACACATATATCTTCTTCAGATGGCCTACGATCCTTTGTCCCCTGGGTTTTCACAGTTAAATACCTGCCATTATGGGGCTCATACATTTAGTTGAGGTCCAGTAGTTTAATAACTGTATTAAGGTACTATATTCTAATTATTATAAAATCTATATTCTAATAGCTGTATGTAGAAAAGATTCCATTTTATCCGTCACTGGAACTTTGAGTATTGTTAACCACAAAACAAACTAAACATTCATGAAACTATTAATCTTTGCATTGTAGCAGCAGCTCTCCTTCCCACCCAAGTCTGTGCAGGTGCTTCTTATCCCCAGCCTCCTCCCTTTGCAAAGTAACAGAGGCAGTTGTCCCAAGACTACCTGCCCATGATTCTGCAGGCCTCTCCAGTCACAAACCTGTCCCTTTCAGAGGCAGCTCTTTCTGCCTGCTTGTATCTGTACAGGCATCCTTCCTTTCCCTTTTTATAATAAGGCTGTCCTTTGGAATAAAAAAAAACTCTCATTTCCTAATGGTGCAAAATGATCAAGGCCTTCAATTTTAGATACTTATTCTTATGACATGTCAAATTCTTCAGGCACTTTTTGAGGCATGAGAATGTCATTTTTTAAGGTGCTACATTATGATAATGTGTAATTTAAAAGTCCAATATAACATTACACCAACTATATGTGTTTTAAGTGTGCCAGTTTTATTTGGTTTCCAAAAAGAGCAGAGTTAAGTAACTGGGAAAGTATTGCTTCAAATTATTTAAAAAGGGGCAAGGATTGCTTCAAATTATTTAAATAATTATTCCAAAATCCATTTTTTACTTAACAGCTATATAATTCTAGCCAAGGTTAAAATGTATCATTTTTTGTAGGATCTACTAAGCTAAAATGACAGTGTTTTTATCAATATGACCTCATCAAGACAAAGCAGATCAAAATAATTTGATTTTTATCTTTGATTCTGTACCCCTCCCAAGCCCACGGCCATTTTTTTTTTTTAAATAAAAAGGACTTCTAAACTAGAACATGGCCTCATTAGAAATATGGAAGATCATTCTAGGATAAGACACGTAAAAGACAACTTACTGTCATGATGAGCCCCTTTTCTTGGAAGTATTTAACCAGTGGAGCTGCGTTCTGCTTGAAATTCATCAGTCTCCTTTGGGTGGCTTTCAGGTTGTCATCAGGCCGCCCCTGCTGCTCTGCACGCTTCAGTAATCTTTCTTTGAGTCTCTGATTGGTGCAAGCCAGGAAGACCACCAAGTCAGGAGTACAGATCTGTGAAGAGCATAGAAAGTACACAGACATGTGTTCAACACACTAACCAATATGAGGGGACATGGTGTCATTCACTTCTTTGGTTCAGTGGAGGTGCCATATATTTTCTGTCTGTTGTGGTCTGGGCATTTCCACAAAGGGCCAAGAGTGGTCCTGGCCATGACAGTTCATGTCAATGACTCACCAGTTCCACAGAGTGTGTGTAGCAGCTTTAGATATTCAGGAAAATATGTTTTGGTCTATGTTCCAATATATTTTCAGCACATTTCAGGTTGAAATAATATAAAACTAATAGAATTATACTAATTGTACTAATAGAACTATACAATTGATATAAACGAACTTTACCACAGGTATATGTGACCTAATTTTAGAGGGGGGATGGTTACTGGATCATAGATGTTCTCTTCAATAGGTATGGCTGCTATCATTATTCCCTGACATTTAAAAAGTGGCTACTTTTTGCCAAGCCCAATGCTTGATTATTTCCTTACAATGTGGATAAATCTTCACAACAAACTGGACGTTAAATACCACAGGGCTTCGGAAAATGCCCTTTTATTCCTTCCAAGTCCTTTGGTTATAACATTGATGAGAAAAGACAATCACAGGTAGCAGATCTGCTTTCATTTACACACTGTTTCCCTTAAAGTTGCAATCTCCAAGAACCCATAGACTATTTAAGTGAGAATTGATTGTATCAGTCCCTTGTTACAGATGAGTAAACTTGGGTTATGAGAAATTAAGTATGTGCCTGGGTTTACATGACCAGGCAGGTTAAAGTTAATGTTGAAAACGCAATTGTCTGGTCAATGACCTGTGATCATCTTTTGTTATTGCAAAGTACCAAATGGCCCAAAACCCTTCATGCATTTCTGAAAATACTCAGAAAGGCATGAAAAGACCCATGAAGCAAAGTTTTAATTTAAATTAATAAGAATGAGTATTGCATTTAAAAGATAACCTGACCATATAAAGTAATTGCAATTTCTAGTGGAAGATAGAATAAGACAATAGTCTTGATAATGGTTGAAAGCAATGATCTTTAGAATTTCTCATCACATCTTCATAGGTGGAAATTATCTGAGCACATGACATAAATATATGCTTATAATTTATAAACTATGTGTATATAACATTCATGTATCACCACACTAATAAAAATGCATGTTGTAAAATAGAAACAAATAAAGTTCAAAGGCATGAGATAAAATTACTGCAATGTTAACAGTTTTTCTTTCACAACACAATACTTTGCTTTGTGCTTCTGAAGACCACTGGCTGGAACACAGACTCTGGAGGCTGGCAATTAAGAATTCCAGATTTTTCCATAGGAAAGAACTGCTCAGTGATAGACACATTGCTAAGCCTTCTCCAGTGCCTTCATCTGTCAGTTGAGCTCTGTGTACTTACCTCCCTGAATTATTATGAAGGTTAAGTAACAGTCGATATAAAACACAAAACAAACTGACCCATGGTAAATGCTCAGTAAATTTTAACTACATTTATTTTCTCCTGTTTTTCACAATTCTGTGCTGTTCTGGTTCTCCGTTGAATTTTTTCCCTTCGACTCACATTTTTTTACTCCTCCAATACTCCAGCAGGGCCTTCCCCAAGATTTATTTTTTTTCCCTCCCACAAGATTTAGACTATCACTTTATTTTCTTCCCTCACCAGGTTCTCAACCTCTCAGTGCCTTTCCACTGTTCTGGCTTCAGTCATTTCCCTTGTTGATGTATTCCAAATCTGAAGCTCAGCACTGACATTTAATAGCAGTTAAGTACAATATTTTCAAATGTTTATATGATGGCTCTTCCAGTAAATTTTACTGTTATTTGTGACTCAGAGAAGCCAAAATCAATTTCAACATCATTTCACTTAAATGAAATTCCTATCTTGCTTATTTACCTGCTTATTTATTTACACAGTAGCAACACCTAACTCTCAGATAAGAAGCCTTGGTATCATTTCTAACTCTTACTCACCAGAACATCACTCTTTATGAATTACTGTCAATGTCTATGGATGTTATCTTTGAATAACATTCACTCCCTTTCCTCCCAATTCCAACTCTATTGTGGAAGTGCAGTCACACACGAGGTCAAGTGATTCAGAGCATGAATTTTTGAAACACATCATACTGATTTGGAGCTAGAACCTTGGGCATTGTTTATCCTTGGGCAAACTGTGTAATCTGAGTCTCAGTTTTCTCAACTGTAAAATAAAGGAAAAAACCCTGCCACATCTCAGTAGTTTAGTATTTCCCAGTCTTTAAGTTCTAAATAAGCTTTGAAAAGATTTAACAGTTTAGAAGATTATCTTGTTATTTTTGTGTGATATAATGAAGAAATTTTCTGAAATTAAAGATTTTATTTTATCAATACTACATTGTAGTATTCACATTTAATAGTCTTTAGTAATATCCAATCTTATCTGAAAAATGACATAATTTAAAATTTATTTCAAATACTCATTTTTGACATAAATTAAAGCATCTTATCATACCTAGCTTAATCATAATTTATATTGAAATATATGAAAAGCCTAAACTAGTAAAGCTCAGCATTGAGTGTAGATAAAAGCTTCATTTTGAAATCCTTGAATTTTACATTTAACAAATTATATGCCTTGTTGGAACACAGTTTATGCTTTGTTTCATATGACAATATGAACATTTACCCATCTACTTATTATATAAAGAAGTTACCAATAGACTTAAGATGAATCATCACTAAAGTCAGTCTTTCACTGTTGGCTTTTGAAATAATGGGGACAGCTTAACACTGATAAATCTTTTTTACACTTTGAATAAAATGTCATTTTATTTATTGCTTTTAAATTAAGAGACTTTTTTAAAAAGCAGCTTTTTATAATGAGTGCAACATCTAGGATATTTTGATCAATGAATGCATGTTGAGCTCTGTAAAGATCACTGAAGTCAATCTGCAAAGTTATTTAATATTACACTTGTCATTCATTGGCTGTCTTTGCTTGATATAAATGGAACAATATATGACTGGGAGTAGTAAAAATAAGCTGGAGCCCCTGAGACCAGCCTGGCAGCCAGGAGTAACCAGTTGACCGCTCAGCACAGCAGTCTGGCACCAGCACAGGCTTCTGATCTGAGACCCACCCCACGGTTCATGTGCCAAGGCCTCGTGAGCCCCAACCCTGCTCAATTTTAAACGGCAAGTAAACTCAAATGGTTTGTTTTTGCAAAGTTTTAAAATAAAAGCAGATATCATTCCGTTTCAAAATATGGGAGGCCCTTGAAAAGTTTTCATGAAATCTAGGTGTGACATGTTGACCAAATATCACCACATAAAGTGACTGCCATTGGAGTGTTGCTACACCAGCTCAGTCTCTATTCTGAGACATATTACCTGATTGAGTGAATAGATGAATGAATGAATAAAGAAATAAAACCAAAAAGTGGGAAATTTCTTTTGTGTACCTGAAACAAACTCCCCATCGCTGATGCTGTTTTTCCCATTGAATCAACTAAGTTGATCTTTGCTTCTTATCATTAGACAGACAAGCTACTCTTTCTTTAACCATTTCTGTTTAGTTCCTTGTTTGAATTATTGTTCTGTTGAAAAGAATCTGTGACTGCCTTTGACTAGTAAAGATGTATTTACTGTGCCAGACTGTAAAGTGAGGTTGTTGGAATATGCCCTGTTCTTAACTGTCAGCAACTCTGACTGCCCTATTCTTTATGAAGATGTGTTAGAAGACTCAGACTCCATAATTAAGATTAGCTACAATGGCAGAAAGCAGGAGAGAAAAAGGGAAAGGGAGAGAATAAGAGAGAGGGAGGTAAAGAGGGAGACAGAAAGGAGGGAGGAGGGAGTGAGAGAGGGTGACAAGACAAAAACTAGAATCTCAGAAACTAAGATATGGCTATCACTCAGAGGTTATCTAACCTAAATTAATGGTGAACCTATAATTACCTCTACAATCTCTTTGACAAAAAATTTTTAAGCTCTTATGTTCTGTATGAGCAGTTCTGGTGATGGGTACTTACTACTTATGAAGCAGCTTCTTTCATTACTGGATTATTCTAATAACTGGAAAGTTCTTTCTAATATTGAACTAAGATTTGCTTTTTTATGTTGCCTATAGAGACTATGTAAAATATATTTGTCATCTGAACATTTATTGATCATATATCTTTATCACAGAGGTGGGCTAGAACATAAAAAGAAAAATAAACAACACAACTTCACTATCATTAAGTTAGAGATAATTTCTGGCAGAGCTTTTAACAGATCATGGGGCTGGGAGACAAACAGATCTCACAGACTACATCCCAAGGTTAACTATGTGTGTCTAACAGTCATGTGGTATGAATTGAACTTAAAGTTCACAAGAAAATATCCAACGAAGGAGGAGACAGGGGTAGAAAAGGTATAGAAAACAAAAAAGAAAAAAATTAGAGCTTTTTTTTTTTAAGAGATTAGGTTCCACTGTGTTGCCCAGGGTAGTCCTGAACCCAAGGATTCAAGTCCATCCCTCAGTCTCAGCCTCAGCCTCCCAGTTAGCTGGGATTACAGGCATGTGCCACCGCACTGGCTGAAGTGTTTTAAGTCCACTAAAAAGTAGAAAGAAACATTAAAAAAAGAAATTGATAAAAATATAAAATAGCATAGTAAAGGGAATGATTCTTTGGGAAAACTAATAAAATTGATAATCCTTGGTGAAACTGATAGAACATCATAATTTTCCTGGGGTGGGGGTGGAGATACTTATCTGTTTGGATTATCTTCTTAGAGGATACTCACATCTCGTGAGCTGTATGCTTCACTTAAAATTGAGGTGTTGTATATTCCTTTTAAGCCCATGTGCTTACCCTTCTCTATGAAGTTTCTGTTCCCTTTAAAAGATGACCATTTCTTCTCCTTTCTCTAGCTAGTCCTTCCTAATTTTCAGATCTCACCTTAATTTTCAATTCCTTGTGGTGACCTTTATACCTCTTTGTTAGGTTGGATTTTCCTATTATATGTTCCATTGTAACAACTACTCTACCTCTATCTTATGTACTTACAAAGCTAAAAGTCTTTACACATATTTGTGAGATTCTTTGATTAAAGTCTCTTCTTCAATTGGTCGTCAGTTCAACAAGGGTAAGGATATACATGATTTATGTACATTACTTGTCCTTGGTGCACAGAATATAATCTAACACATGGTAGACAGGTTATAACTAGCTGTTCAATAAGTTATCACAGACTGCTCCAGTTATGTATTCTTGCTATTGGTATTGCAATCAACTTGGTGTTGATATTTTTAATTCTAGTGAGAATATAGTTTCATTTTGCATTCCCTGGATTATTAGCAATGTTGGCAGCTTTTTGATTCATTAATCATTTGGATATCCACTTTTGTAGAAAAGTCTCATCAAGGTTCTTGCTCATTTTTCTGCTGTTTTCTCTTTTAAATGATTGATTTATAATATATCACATTTTTAAAATAAGCCCATTTTTGGTTACATGTATTTCAAACATCATCTCCCACTGTTTTCTCTGAACAGTACATTTTAACAAATTGAATTTTTCAAAACTATCCAACTCATCAAATTTTAATTTTTATAGTTGGCACATTTTAGGTTCTACTTAAGAAATATTTTCTCCTAAGATCTAGAAGTTATTTTCTTACACTTTTTCTTCTAAAATCTTTATCAACAATTTCTGTTTGGTTCTATGGGATTTAATTTTTTAAGGGCCTGTTTTGGGCAGCTCCAAGCACTGGCAGTTTGTGGGATCCTAGCTCTACTCTGGTGTTCTCTACTGGAATTGTCTGGAAAATTGTTGCTGTGACAACAGTGGGACAATCCAGTACATGGAGCAAGGTGGGATAAGGTTGGAGGAAGTCTTCTAGCCTGCTTTAATCCTGGGCTCTAGGCAGCTTGTAACCTAATTAAAGAAATACTGCAGGTGGATTGGGTACTACTTTTCGCATTTCCTGGGCTTAGAGACAAAGTTTGACAATAAGAGAATATTTTGCTGGCAATTACTGTCCCCTCCCGCATGTGGTTTAAGAACTGTGCAGGAGAACTAGTCAACTAAAGAAAGAATTGTTTCCAAGGTATCATTTTGATCTCTTGTATTTTCAGTGATTGGTGCTGGGTTTTAGGTTTTTCTCCAAGACAGATCCCACTCCCCTTCCCATTATGGTTACAAGTTCATGAAATTACATGAATGTAATGTTACATGACATGTAAACCCATTTCATTGAAGCAAACAAACTCTGATATCGCCATGATGGCTATTCTACCATCTGCACTCAGCCTTTGCGTGGGTGTCCCTGTAGTGTTTTGACAAATGCATGTTCATGAACTCCACCTGTTGTACAGAAGGTCTCTGAAAATGGGACTCAGGAAGCTGTGTTTCAAATTCAGTTTTATGAGAACTCCAATGTATAGAGACAAATGCTCAAAAAAGGAGTTTATTGATGCTCTTTAAAAGTAAAATAACAGTCTATGGCCATACCACCCTGAACGTGCCCAATCTCGTCTAAAAGTAAAATAACATTAAAAATACAAATCTGAATTAGATTAATATACACAAGAATGAAAGAAACTCCCTTAAGGAGAGAACTGGTATGCAAAACCTTATTTTTATAGTTTGGGTATTTCTTGTTGAAGAGTTGTACTTTATGCGCTTCCCTGACCTTGTGGTAATCACATACAGTTCACAAATGCATACCATTTCTACTATTTTATTAAGTAATTATCTAGGTTTGTCATGAGCCAAATTCATTCAATCTGCTGAAGCGATTAATGGCTTCAAAGAAGTGTCATTAGTTTATGAAAATGACATTGCTGTGCTTTGATTTTTATGGCGCAAATATTTATTTCAATAAAAGCAAGTAGGTATGTTAAGCTTCCCCAATATATGAATTTAATGAAAAGAAAAAAGATTAAGGTTTTATTGAATATACACCAGATTGATAATATGAAAATGACCATAAACTTACAAAGCTTCTTTTTCCAAAATGTATTTTCCCCACCACTAATTTGACTCTACAAGTATTTACTTCATTCATTTGTTTATTCCTTCATCTAATAACTACTGAGCTCCTATTCAGAACCAGATGTAAAGTTCTGTAAAGGCAGATTGGTATTGAGACTAATGAAGGACTAGTCTTGTCTTCCATGTTAAGCGGTGGGTTTTTTTTCCAAAAACATTTTATATTTCAGAGTGAAAGCCAATGGTAGTGCAGCAGGAAGTTTGAATGGGGGGAGACTAGAGGTAAGCTGTGAGAACTAATGGGCCTGTGCTGTCTACAAAGATATAGCCCTTGTGATTAGGAGTCAAATAAAAATACATTGTAAAACATTACCTTATTCCTAATACTGTCTTTATAGATGTGCTTGATTTTAATAATCATTTAGGAAATTGGAGAAAGCATGAATGCCAACATTAATCAAACAGTCCTGAAGCAAAACAACAGGGCTTTTTGAGATGAGAGGGTAAAAGGGAATGAGGCAAATGGATGGAGTGCAAAGATGGATTTGGTGTTGATACACCATTGGTGTTAGCTGGGCCGGCTTGGTTCACTGAGGTCAGTTCATCATTAACTCATGCCGTGCAAGGTTGGCCACAGAAGACAGTGCCTTTTTGAAACTGAATTCAAATGATTGGATGATGACACAGGGTGATACTGGTTATGCTGCTGGAACAGCCAAGAAAATTACCCAAAGAAGTAGATGTCTTCAGCATTTGCTAATGTTTAATATCTAGCCAACTCCTAGACTGGCCCCTCTGTAGACCTTGCCTCTTTACAAATATTTAACATTTAAATTCATAATATTGACAATGGGAATAATTATCCAAGATATTCTGTCATTATTACAATTATCTGAAATTACAGGAATTAAATGAAACCTGTTTGACTGAAGCAAACTCTGGCAACAGTGTGACAGAAACTCTACAACTTGCACTATTTGCCCTTGCGTGGGCATCCCTGGAAGCTTTTAGAAATGCTAATTCATGCACTCCACCCTGTTGTATTGAATCAGAATCTCTGGAGCTGAAGACTAGAGAATTGCTTTAACTTCTTTATACTATAAGAAACACATGGTATGTATATACAAACCTGATTTATATTGTCAGCTATGTCTTCAGTTCATGAAAGCAAAGAATATAGGGGAGAATTCTTAAAGTTCATGTGGTCCAAATCTCTATTAGATCTATATAGCAGTCAGTTTTCAAAAAAAGAAGTGGAGTTGAATATAAGATATATTTTTAGTTGCATCAAACAAGATAAAATGTATTCATTTTAAAAAGCAAGACCTAACCTCCCTGACTCTCCATTATAAACAACTGGATTGCATGACTTGAGACATAATATATCCATTCAAAGAAGAATAGAAAAGTGGTTTAGAAATTTTGAAAGCAAGAAGCACATTTTCAAATATTTTAAAAGTCTTTCTTGGAGGAAAATGAAGTTCAGGAGGATATTAAATGCTAACTAATACTATGAGAAAATAAAATATCTAAGGAACTATGTATAGAAGTTAATATTTTGAAGGAAAGTGCATGCCTGATACAGTTCTATCTCACATTTATCTATGTTGATTGCATACCATTCACTCAAACACAAACTTGTCTCCAAGGAAATTCAGAAAAGACTATTAAGTTATTAATAGAAGAGAAATGAAAATCCGCTTATTCATCAAACATTACTATATCTCTATGCCTGGCTTATAATAATAACTCTTCTCATTCATGTTGATAAATTTAAAAATATTTATAAATCTTAACCTCAGATATTTGGAGCATTACAACAGAGACAAGTAAATTGCACCCAGAATTTGAGAACACAGTTTAAGAACTTCTTGTTCTTAAGATTTTTTTCAGTATCTTAAATATGCAAATCACTAAGGAGGTTTTCTTCATTCTTCTACTCATTCAAGCTATGTATATTTACTGTTTTAATACCTGCCAGCAAGTAATTAAACAAGTTCATTATTTTTTATTCATTTCTTTTTGAACAATCAAGTAAGTAGAGTTCTACTTACTATTTGGAGATGCATTTCAACATTACTATTTCAACATTACTATTACTATATATGCATTTCAACATTAACTGAAAATCTATGATGAGTCAAACACTATATTAGGTGAACGGGATGTAACAATATATTAGGTGAATGGGAGACAAGATATGGTCCTTGATCACACGGATTCCCCAAGAAAATGTGGAAGTAGTGACATAAAATACTATTTCAGTAGTGTGAAACTGTGTGGCATTCCTATGATACTGGAATACAGTTTCAAAATGGAAGCCAATGCAGGGGCTAATGGAGGCACAGAAAAGTCTTGGAGTTATGGAAACTGGTAGTCCATATGACTATCTGGAATCTTTTCTTTCCCCAGAAACTTTCCATGGCTCTGCTTTTCCAAGAGAAAGCATGCAGAGAGAGAAAGTTAAATACAGCCAGTAGAATATGTGGAATCAGGACAGTGTCTGACAATCAGGAATAGTCACAGGGAGTACTTACATCCCCACCCCCATTTCCTTTAAATATAAGTTACTTCCAAGGTAAAGGCTTTGAGTTTTTTCTATGGAGCTCTAAAAATATAGTTTGAGAGATTCAGAGTACTAGACAACCACAATGGAAATTCAAAGGATTATAATGTCCAGTTTATATACCACAGAGACAGTCTATCCGTGTGCAGAATCAACATTACTGATTTACTCATTTTTTCAAGATAGCAAACTCCAGTGCTATTTTCATTTGAATGTGGTACACATTCACATTTTTTTGTGACTACTGGTTCACACACACAAGTGAGGAGGCTCTATAAACCAAACATAAAATTTAGTTTCAGTCTCATTCTATAGCTGTTATAAGTACCACACACTCAATCACATTTATTTTCAGTGGTGGACAGTAGAGGTATCTTTAAAGTAAAAAACTAGAGTCCAGAGATTGTTGATGTCTACTTTCAACAATCTCCTGAGTGGTTTCAACAAGCTACTTTTTAGCTTACCTTCTTATTACCAAATGGCAATTTTTCAAGGCACTAGAGAAGAACAGTTATTGTAAGAATGGGTCTCTTTAAATGTGTTATTACCATTAAGTAAAACCCAGACTTTTCTGGCCATAATAGCAGCTGCTCTCACCTTGGTTTTCTGCTCTAACAGGGAGTGGGAACACTGAGGTATAATCACTGAAACAGAATACTTTGTAATTTTTAATTTAGTGCTTTGAAATGTATGAGTGATTTCATCAGGAATAAATTTGAGCTGGAAAATATGTGCAAACATTTTTTTCTCTATCTCACTGTCTTTGTCTCTCTTTCTCACTCTCTGTCTCCCCTCCCCTCTCTCCCTCTAACCAACCCATCTCTCCATGAGTATGCATACACATATACACATACATATGCATAAAAACACACACTGCTTAGAGGATATTTACAAGGATATTCTTATAAATATTCAAATAAAACATAGTTTGAATTTTCAGAAGGCTTATTATTAAATTTTAATAGAAAGCAAAGAACTATGGATATGGAAAAAAACCACCAGAGATTTTAAACCACTATGCATTTTATTATTCACATTGACATTTACTCGTTCAATAAGTATTGCGGGTTTAATGTGTGCAAAATTAATTTTAAAGATTCCCCAAATCTTCCACATAGGGAAACTTAGTAATTTGCTCTAGTGTTAATAACTGGTACATTTAAGGAGATTGTCCTCTTACATAATTCAAATTATTTTCTTAAGTACAAATACATTTACTCAGCAGAGAATAGCCAAACAATAATACTATTTATAGTACTCTTAAACTTGCTTAAAAAACTGTTATGAAGAGATGACTATGAAGATAAACAATAGTTTTGAAATAAACATCACAGAACTTGTAAAACTGAATGTGCTTTCTTCTTCAAAATAGGCTTCTTGGGAAATGAACAATTCATTTTAGTTTGCTTCCCATTGCTCAAATTTTTTTTTGAAACTGCCTGTTGAATTTAACTCCAGGGAAGTTCTCTGAACGATAAATTGCAGTTTTTGGAAACTGGACTAGACTTGATTTATTGATCAGGGAAACAACACATTTGGATGAAAGACCACTAGATATAGGACTGTGAGTTGCCTCTTCTAACTCCGAATTTGGGTTGTTCTCCCATCAACTTGATCTGTAAAGTGCAGTCAGTTACTTCACCTCTCTGGCTTTTCATTTACAAGATATATTCAGTTTTCTCATTTACAAAATGAGTTCAGTAGTTTCCAAGCTTTTAAATTTTAGATTCTTTTTTTGTATACAATGTGTTACATCAACAATAGCTTAAAAAGTAAATAAAAGCTAATTCCAATCAGAATATATATTTATATATTTAAATAAATATTTATATATATTATATATAAATATATATTTATATATATTTATGTATATATTTATATATTTAAATATATTTATATATTTTTATATTATATATATTTATATATTTAAAATATATATATTTATTTAATAAGATATTTATCTTACCATACATTTAATATGTATTAATATAGAATATATATTTATATATTGAAAGAAAATATGCAGTCAGAAAGAAATTCGGATCCTTTTTTTTTTAATATTAAGAATTTCCTCGTAAATGCTGTACTTTTGCTGTCGATTGACTGAGCAAAACCTTATTCAGACTAGTTTTGTTTGCCTTTGCAGTGACTCAGCAACCTCCAGAAGGAGGGACTACCATTTCTAAGATACAGGATAAAGCAACCTCTAAAGTATGTACTTCTATCAAGCTACGTACTTATGAAGGACTTTATTGAAAACATGAATAGGAAGGCTTTTGGTTCTGATTCATGAGGAAATAAAAAAATGAGGACTACATCAGAAAACAAAGGCCACTCAATGTATTAGAAAATTAGTCACGACCCACTTTTCTGATGTAAACATAAACATATCACTCTTTATGACATCCACAGATATAAACTAGTACCAATAACTATGTATTAAGATTATGTGATTTTTTTTAAAAAAGGTATTTTCTGCCTAAGTCAATATTTTAATAAGGAATCATCTTGGGAAATTAAACATAAAGCCAGAGGTAGCTCACCTTTTTTTTTCCTTTTTAATAATACATAGACATTTGCTGCCAGCACAAAAAAACTATAGTTGATCTGAATCTTGATTTTATATTCTTGATTTTGATAAATTTATTAGTTTGGGTAGTCACTTTGTAGACTCCTTAGGACTTTTTGTAAATAATCATGTTATCCATAAGTCCAGACAGTTTTAAATCTTTCTTCTCTACATCTATGCCTTTTTTTATTTTTCTTGTCTTTGTGTGCTATTTAGAATCTAATGAAATCTTCTATTTAACATTAAATAGAAGTGGTTAGAGCAGATGTCTCTGCAATTCCCCAGTCTTAGGGGGAAAGCATGATTATTGCACAACTAAATATGATGGTAACTCTTTTCATTGCTGCACCTTACAGACTGAAAGAATTCCACTCTACTCCCAATTTTCTGAGTATTGTTTGTTTTTTCCATTAACCAGTTTTGAATGTTGTCAAATGCTCTTTCTCTCATTGTGGTCAGAGAACATATTCTATAAAGCTTCAAGTTTTTAAACATAAGGCTTGTGTTGTGGCCTCGTAGATGGTTTTTCTTGATGAACATGCCATGTGCACTTGAATACAATGTGCATACGCTGAATACTTATTCTAGATAAAATTTATTATTCTTCAGATCTTTTTGGTCCTTACTATTAATTTATCTAGTTTTTATATCAAATACTGACAAAGGATTGCTAAAGTTTTTAAGATTGAGTGTAGATTGGTTTCTTTTAGTTATTTCTGCCAATTGTTTGATTCAAGTATGTTGAAACTTTTATGTCACATATATACACATTTCAAAGTTCTATATCTTTTTGATTAATTGATGCTTTTATCACTATGAAATGTCCTTTCTTTCTGATAACACCCTTGATCTTGAAGTCTGCTTTATCAAGTCTACTAAAATCAAGAAAGTTTCACTCCAGCTTTCTCATAGTTTCTATTTGCATGGCATATCTTTTTCTGTCCTTTAATTTCAACTTGTCTATGTGTATTTTTAAAAAGTATCTCTTGCAAAACAGTATATTCTTTTCTATCCAAATAATGAAAATTCCAGTTGAAGTTTTCTATGAAAGTAGAAATTCTTCGGTAGTGTTTATGTATTTCAGAGTGTCAAATCCCTGACATTACTTTCGTGTAACATTGGGAACACTTGCTTACCTATTTGCTCTTCACATAATTGAATGTTCTTTACAGTCTGTGAGGCTAACTTGGTAAGATCTGAGAATAGTGTCCTGGATATCCAAAATATCTGACAGCCACTTTAATTTGAATTTATATTTTTTGGTAATTATTTTGGAAACTCAAATTAAAACTGTATCTGCATTTTCTCAAGGAACTGGCCTTTTCAAATAAGACATTAAGGGACTTGGGCCTGGAAATTAAGGAAATACAGTAGTTTATGCTTGCATGAATCACTGTGTAAAAAATACAAAATGTTAACATTGGGAAAGTCTTTTGTCATTCATCATTGTCAAACATTCTTGGGAGATGAAACCAATGTATGATGGCTAGAAGGAGAAAGGTGTAGTAAATAACCTCCATGTGTACTACACTGTAAAGTTGTGAGAAAGACAAAAAGTAGATGCAAGAGTCTCTGTTCTTAAAGAATTAGTAACTGTATGATGTATTTCCACTTTGCCTCTCATGCTCTATTCTCAACCATTCTCTCCTCCCAAAGTGCTGACTTTTCTAAAAGAATCAATGAGTTCAGGGCTGGGCACAGTGGCACGTGCCTTTAATTGCAGCCTACAGAGCGAGGCTGAGACTAGGAATTGCTTGAGTCTGTGGATTTGAGACCCACCTGGGGCAATATAGTGACCTAGTCCCAAAAAATAGCTGGGCATGGTGGCGCATGCCTATAATCCCAGCTACCTGGTAACCTGAGGCCGCGAATCCCTTGAGTACCCTAGGCAAAATAGCGAGACCTAGTCTCAAAAGGAAAAAAAAAAAGAATCAATGACTTCTCTTTTCTTTTGGCTTCTAGTTGTTTTTGGCTCATGGGAAATATCAGGAGATCAGAAGAAGAGGAAGACTCTTAATATTTATTGCAGTGACTCTTATCCTATGTGGGTAATCAAAGGTTGGCTACCTCTCTGTATTAAAGGTCAAGGTCTTCATAAGGAAGCTTTCTTCATACACCTGCCTTTTTCTGAATTGAAGTAACTGTTTCCTCTTCTTGAATCTGTAGTTCTATGGATGGTAACAGATTCAACTTATGATAATGCCGTATGACAATGATGTACTCCTTATAGTTTCCTACGTCCTAGCAATACCATTTTGATATTTCTTTTACTAAACACTCTTCTGTTTGGCCTATTTAAATGTGTCTTATATTCCTGTTGGAACTAATTGATACAGTGATCTGATGAACTCATAGGTAACAATTTAAGGTACTTTCAAGTGCTATATGTTACAGGCAATAACATATTTTGCCAAACAAGTTAAGAATAGAGAATTGTTCAAGATTTGAGATCTTAAGGGAAGAAAGTAAGAGCTGACAAGCAGTGAAAAATGACTGTTAAAGGGATACATGCAAGAGAGCAAAGATTAAATGTGTTCAAGGGATGCTGTTAAGAAAGCCAAGTTCAGGTCAGATTAGATTGCATGATGCAGTGATTTCACAGAGACACAAGAACCTTATGGCATTACTACTGAGTACACATTCTACATGAAGTTCTCACATTCTAAGAAATTTCTCTCCCATTTCAGGAAAGCATGATCTAGAAAGAAAACATTATTGTAATAATCATTCTATGTTTTAATCTCAGTAATCACTAGGTATCACTAGGATTGATCTTCTTGCTCTACAATTATGACAACATGCTATGGTTAGAATCTTTGTTCCTTACCATGAGACACTAAATTGAAGTTTAACTTCAGTATGTTTGAGATTCAGCTTTGCTAAAAGTTGCTAAAATGTTAACCTCCAGATTCTTGGAATCCAATCATCAGAAATACTAACTCAGTGATTTTGTGAGGACACCTGAATAATCCACATTTTTCAAGAAGGTATAGCTATGATTCTAATAAATCTATAATGTAGAGAAGCAAGTTTGTAAACAATAATTACAATAACGAGGTTTTCAACCAGAAGAATGAATTAATGGCAGTGGTCCTTCAGAAAGATTAATCTGGCCCCAGGATAGACAATAGACTAGATCTGGAGAGAATGAGGACAAGGGGCTAGTTAAGTGAAAACTACAAGTCCAGTGGATGGGAACAAGCACCTGGCATAAAGATAATAGCAAAGAAAGGAAATAAAAGGAAGGGGCATATATGAGCAAAGTCAAGAATGAACAGGTATTCATTTATTGAGTATCACAGTATAGTGGCTTAAAACATGCCCATATATTTTTATGACACTCTCACTATAAAATACTAGCACAATCCAAAAAATCCCACTCCAATACAGGCCAGCCATGGTGACTAATTACTAATGTGGCATTAGTAATTGGCATAAATGAAATATAATGTTTAAAGCTTCATTCTCTTGTTTATAGACCTTTGGAGTCCTAAGATGCTCTGATTTCTTGCTACCCTGAGCCACCAGGGTTCCCGCCCCCAGCTGCTTAGTCTTTCTGACCAAATATCAAGACCTATCAGTAAGGAAGTCTCACTCCAATCACCACTTAATTACATTACAAGAGACCTTGACTCAAAACCAAACACCTGAGCAGCTCTTGATTTCCTGATCCATAGGAAGCAAGTGCAATTATAAATAATTATTGTTGTTTTTAAGCTACTAAGCTGTGAGCAATTTATTATGCAGCAACAGTACCTAATCTACATAGCAAAGTCAAAGATTATTCTGGTTTCATCTTTGTGTGTTATATTCGAAAATTTTCTTTATACTTGACACAGGATAATTATAAAAATCTCATTAGGCATTCAATTGTAATGGCTTTTTATAGTGTCACACACACTGTAACAAAAATAAACAAATAATCATCAAGTTACATATTCTCAAATTTAAAACCTAATTATTAAGTAATTGTAGTCAAACTTCTAAATCATTAGTTCTAGAGGAAAACATCAATATTTTTCTTTAATATTTTCCATGAAAGTGCTAATGCTTAGAAAAAATTTGTGTAATTAAAATTAAATCACTCCCCCCTAGGAGCAAATCAAATTTGTCCTCCTTAGAGACAGCAAATCAAATTATAACTCTGTCAAATCAATTCATTACGCAAGTAGGATGACAGCCCTCTGAGAATTGATCTACTTTTATCTTTAAGCTATTTTTTAAAAAGACTATATTTATCTAGTTGAGAATTTTTCATATATCCAATCTTACTCACTCACTCTGAACTTAACTCTATTTTTAGATTTCTTTTTAATGGCAAAGTTGAAGCAAAATATAGACATTAGAGGAAACCACAACTAGAAAAAGTATAAAGCTTATAATATAAAACAGATATCTGCTATATGTATTTATACATGTGAGTTACCTGACACATATAACATACATACTATATATTCTATATATGGTAATTTATGCTAATTTGTGGATTCCTGGGATTCATGGTAACATACATATTGTGTAAACAACATGTATATGCATTTATATAACAGATAATAATAACACATACCTGCTCTAAGAGGTCTCATTCTAACCTGCAAAGCATGACACATGAATTCACAAGGGACCGCAATGCTCAGGGATCACAACCTTCAGAAGCACAATTCCTGGGTCCTTTATCTCACTCAAGATGCCTAGCAGCATGCCAATGAGTAAGCATATAAGATTCATCTTGTGCCTATCAGTTTATTTAAAATAAACATTCTCAAGCCCCAGTGAAGGCTAGGTGTCTGTGGGGATACTTTAAACAACATCACCCCCTGTAACCCCCCCACCTCCAGTCCACTATAATCCAAGTGAGAATACTTTGTTTTTGTCATTATTGTAAGTATGAAATCATACGTTAAAATTAAGAATAGCATCCTCAGAAAACATACCTGCTTTAAATAAATTTGAATTTGTGCTTAAAAAGCCACTATTTCAGTTATTTCCCCAAGCAAGCTTGAGTATTATGAATCAGCCATGTTTAATGCCCTACTCTACAATTTTCTATGTAGGCTATGTGCACGCACAAGGATGACTTAAAATGATGAACTTGGACACAGGAAAGAAAGATCTGTGTCTCAATGTGACAAGTATCAGAAATCAAGTTTCACAGTAATCAGTGGAATTCTAGAGCTTCATCTCTATAGTGTGCACATCCCAGAAGCCCAAAATGACATATCACTCTGGCTGGAGTGGCTCTAGCCTCCTTTAACAATATGAGGATTCCTTCCAGCAGTCTCACCTGGAACCTCTGCACATAAAATAAAAGCTGAACTGTATTTGGCTGCCTTGATACCTCAAGGTTGCCTCAAAGGGATTCATCAGTCATTTTGAAAAACAGCCTCAAGAAGGAAACTAGAGCTCCTTTTGCTTGGAGAATATCTCACAGAAAGGAAATGTAGATGCAGCCTCTTCCACTGCATAAATTATCTCCTCAGCATGTCTAATAGAATAACCACTTCCTTTGCTAGGTGTTTATTATAAGTCATGCCATCAACTACAGGTATTGATCTCATTTATTCTTTATAACTACCTAATGAGGTACAGCTTTTCCCATTCTTCAAAAGGAGACATCAAGACCTCAGAAGTATATTAGTAAAAAATCAAAGTAATGAGAGTCAAACATACAGTATTTTATTGACAGAAATCAACTCCACTGATTTATAAGTGGACCTGGAAAATTATTTTGTCAAGATTATTTTGACAAGATTTTTTGGTCAGTGACTTGATTCCTCTCTTTCCTGAATATCTATATCACTAACATTTATTTTCCAGTTCAAATCAACAATGATTTAATGGACCCAGTGTTGTGAAGGAATGTCCTGGTAGGTGTATGGCTTGCAGGAGTGGTGTGGTGAGAAGGGACAGAGAATGGAAGGAAGTTCATGACACGAATGAGGCAGCTCTGCCCTAAGCAGAACAGCAGACCATGTGCAGGAAAGTAGCCAGACAGATTTTTCACAGACACAAACCATAATCCTACAGAGTCCAATTGAACAGTAAGAAGAATTGGTTAGAAGAAATATAACTCATTCATAATAGTAGCAAAACCAGGAAGAATGCCAAAAAATACATACAAAAGCTTTCTTTTTATGGAAAGCTATAAAGTGTTTCTTACTGACGAATATAAAAGAAAACCTCAATCAATGGAGTGACATGGCAATGTTCATGAATGGTAAAATGTAAGCTCTCTGAAAATTATATCTAATAAAATCTATATGGAAATTCAAATAAAAATTTCAGCAGTTTTTCCATGGATCTACCATGAAAATATGTACCAGTGAAATCACTGGTTCCATTCCTGGAACTCTACCCTGGAAATACACCCAAAGGTCACAAAAACATTAATTTGAAAGGAAACCTGCACATCTATGTTTTATCCAGCACTATTTACAATAATAAGCAGGATGTGAAAACAACCCAAATGCCCTAAACAGACAAATGGGTCAAAAAGTTGTGGTATATTTATACAATGGAATACTATTAAGTGATCATAAAAGATAAACACATTTTATTTGTGACAATATGGATGGAGCTATAAGCAATTGTGCTAGTTGAAATTAGTCAGAAAAAGAGAGATAAATATCAGATATTCTCACTTATATGTGGGATATTGGGAAACCAAACAAAAAGACAAGAAAAAGTTAAAATGAATAAGTTGATAACTGAAGCATAAAGCAAGGGAGCAGGAGAGAAGGAGAGCAACATCAGGGAGGGATAAGCATGAGGGATCATGGTGATGGTTCATGGGTGATACAGTGGTGAAAGAACTATAGGGTATACAATGATCTAAGCAAAAAATATATTTTGATCAATACAAAAATTTTTAAATTTCAATAACTTTTTTATAGGTTTGACAAATTGTAAAATTCATAAAGAGTAAATGTACAGACATAACTAATTTAGAAAAGAAGATGGGAAGGGGATATAATATAGGACTCTTTGATTGAAACTATGATATTGGTGCAGAAAAATGTAATTAGACAAAAGAAGTGAGTAGGAAACAATGTGGCAGACCCACATGTCTATATAGGAATGACATTTCAATGGGGGGTAAAGAGGTACCAGTCAAGGAAGTGATTTCTGGATCACAGGGTACATTTTCATTTCTATCTAAAACACAATATAATTCTATCTTTATCTCTCACCATACACAAGTAATGCAGATGAATCTCTAAAACTTTAAAACAAAACTAAAAATCACCAGAAAAATATAGAGAAAAATACAGATTTTGATGGGACAATAGAGAATACTTTCTTAAGATATAAATACAAAAATCAAAGGAAAATTCTAATAAATTTACAAAATTAAAATGTAAAATTTCTGTAGGACAAAGGATAAGACATGAATTTGTAGGGGAAAATATTATCAAGATATAAGGCAAGAAATTAATATCTATTATGTTCAAATCAATATTAAAAGCTCAAATTTTCCATCAGAAAAAAGGAGCCAAGATTATATTTTGGCAATTCTCAAAAGAGGAGGTACAGAGAGCCAATATAAACACATTTTAAAAATATTTCAGCTTACCAGTGACTAAGAGGATGCAAATTAAAATAGAAATACAAAAATATTTCTAGTCCATCAATAGCCTAAAATAAAGCCTAAAATAAAAGGATTTGCAAGTGAGTACTGGTAAGATAAAAATAAAAAAGTTTTGAAAGTGAGTACTGGGAAATAGGAAAGAAGAAGCATAACCTTATGAGCATTTCAGTAACTTATTTAAAAAATTTAAAAATATAGACTTAAGGCCACACACACAATCTTCCCTTTCCCCTAGAAAATCCATTTCTAGAAATATTCTTAAGAGACCTTTTTGACATGGAGAGGAGAGGATGTTGATCACAGTACTGTTGACAGTAAGAGAAATTTTAAAGCAAGCTGAATATCCACTAATAAAACATGATATATTTACAGGATGTGACATAGTGAAAGTTATAAGAAAAAGCTGTATCAACATATACCTCAAAAACAGAATGTAGTTTAAAAGAAGAACGCTATGGGACAATATTATTAACTATGAAGTAAGAGCAGGAGCAAGTCACTGCAGAAACAGGAGGCAGTCCAGCATTTAGAATATGTATATAGATTATAAAATAAAAATAATTAGTAGAGCCAGAGGATATATTGTTACTCAGTTTAAAGAAAATAAATTTGGTGTAGGAGTCCCTCCTCCATTTTCAGCAATAGGTTTCAGTTTTGCTTTTTTTTTTTTTAACTGTTCAGTTAAAAAAACTGATTTCACACTAATTCTCACTAATAAACACCTAGCTTTACTTTCCATCCTCATCCCATAGAATGTGAAATTCTACAATCTTTAAAAAACATCTGTATTTTAAATAGCCAAGATATGGAAACAATTTAAATGGCTCCAAAACATATAAATGAAATCAGGTATATGTACATAATGGACTATTTACTCAGTGATCAACAAAGATAAACTCATTCCTTTTGCAGCAACATGGATGAAACTGGAAGGGATTATGCTAAGTGAAGTAAATCAGAAAGAAAAAGAAAAATATTGAATGGTCTTACTTATAGGTGGAATATAGGGCAAGTGAACAAAGGGTGGGGAAAAAACCAAAACTTGCAAGCTGATCATAGCTTTGAGGCAAATAGCAAGAGAGGAGCTAGGAGAGGGGTTAAAAGAGAGGAAGACCACAAGGGACTATGGTGATGGATCACAGGTGCTATGATGGTAGAAGAAATACAGGGGACCATACCTGAAGGGAGAATGATGATATAAGAAAATAAAATACTTTAAATTTTAAGAAATTGTAAAAACACCTTCTTAGGCTTACTGTGGATTATAGGTTATCTAGCAAAGTCTTGGCTGTTCTGGGTTCAGCATAAGAGTGGGAAGGAAAGATAATCTGCACAATAGATCCTTTCAGTGAAAACTGCTGGTTGTCTCTCAAAATCTGTCTTCTCTTCTTCAATATTAATAGCTCTGTAAATAGACCCATACCTGATGTAGGAATGACATTTCCCAGCCTCCCTTGTAGTTAGAATGTGTGCATGTGGCTTAGGTTCTCACCAATGGAATAACTTGGAAGGCAGATGAAGTTTCTATGAGCCCACAGCTAGGAAAGCAAAAGGTTAGAAAGAGTTATAATGTTATCATATATTGACTGCGAGTTGGTGTATTTAGTAACATATTACAAGAAATAGATAAACCTAAGAAAGAACTGACCAAATTCTAAGCAGATAAAGAGAGAAGCAAGTATCTAAGAATTTAAGACCTCACAAAACTGAAAAAGGCAACTGCATCTGTATCTCCAAACAGCAGGAGATTATTGTTGCTTAAGGAACTCCCATTAACTGCATCTCTTCCCTAGCCTCAAGGTAAAGCTCAAACTAAGGATGTTGTCTTCCTACCCATCTCTTGCTTATATGTCCTCAAAAATAACTGTCATAAAAAATGACACAGAAAAATAACACAGCTTAGTCACTACACCTAGCAAAGAGCTGTGGGTGTAGTTATAGCACATGAAACTGGAAGGAAAAGGAGTAGAAGTCTACCAAAGTTTTGAGGAAATTGGTTTTACCAAAGCAACCATAACCTAGCCAGAAAAAAATTCTTTTTTTTTCCAAATTAAGACTAACTTCCAAGGAGGGTAGATTCTCTAGTACATCAGTTTGATGAGATTAGGCAGAAGATAAATGGTTAAGAACTTTTCAGAAAGCTGGGGAGAACAGACAAAGATAGCAGGACCAAGAAAGCAGAACCAGGAGTCACCAGTGGGTAAAACCAGAAAATCATTGCATTGCCAGTGAAGGATCCTTTGCAACCCTGGCCTCAGAAGACATGTTAATTTCTACTGTCTAATGACTACCATGAATAGGCACCTTAATTTCACCTGGTCTTGCTTCTCCAATGTTTATGGTACAGGGAAGAGAAAGTGGCTGAGCTGAAGAGTCAAACCTGGAGCTAATGAAGAGAACTGTACATCCAGTAGAGATTCTCAACTTTTGAAATCAATGCTGAACCCTTGGCTGTTTTCCTTGGATTGAGTGCATACACACTATGTAGGAGTGTGAGAGCGTGGTTCTCAGGGAAACTGAAGGTTACCTATTCTACCCCAAGGCAGGTGGAGCTGAGCAGGGAGATGTCTGAGAAGGAGACAGGGAGGAGGAAAAAAGAGGGGATCAATGAGATCTGGAGAAGAAGGTACAGGAAGTAGAGAGACACATGAAGAAGCTGCACTTGCTTCTTGGCCTTGAACTTGTACCAGGGACTTGAGGGACAGGAAAGAAGACACTTGAAACATGTTTTGGTAAGAGACCCATATGGGTGAAAGAACATAGCGGCCTTTATCCTAATTTTGGTTTTGCTGTTTTCCTTCCAGACCTGCCTAATTCCATTTGCCCTTTTCCAATTGGTTCCCGTCAGAAAATGTCTTAGATGTGTGGAACGAGTTTGGGCCTCTGTGATCCTGCTTTGGACCACTATTTAGCATGGTATTTATCCACAAGGGGATGGGTAACTTTGGGTATTTGCTATGGAAACTATATTCTTTCTCTTTTTATTCTATTGCACACTATTTGCATCAAAATTCTTTTCCCTTGAAGGTTTTATACACTAGACTATGTTTTCTCTTGGTGTGGTAGAAGCAGAACCTATTTAGGGCAGGCAGGTTTGGGTACTCCTGAAGTGCTGTTAACCCTCCGCTGTAAGAGGGAGAAGAGAGCATGGAGATAATCTGGATGGTCAGAGGGGCAAACTGCAGCAGAAGATGCAGGTTCATTTTCCCATCCTTTCAAATAAAAGAACTGTGGTCACACACCTACTGCTCAGCTGCACTGCTTCCAGCCTTTCTCACAATTATAAGGAAACTAAATTCCCAACAACGCATATGAAGAAAAGTAAAGGATGCCACTTCCAACCCTGGGCCTTCAGTCATTCATGCTTTCTTTCCCTTCTATGCTAGCTGGAACCCATGCATGATGTCAACCCTGCCTCAACCACACAGCTGATGACAGTGTCCTCAGCAGAACAACTTGGAAGGAACCACAGTTTTCTAAATGACGTCAACAAGAAAAGTCGTCCAGTCATCTGGGCATCATTGTCCCATAAGCTACTTAAGTGGTGGCTTTATTTTTACACTGGTCTTTCCATCTTTAGTGTTTGGCTGACATCAGAAAACAGGTTAAAGAAAAAGTTTGAGGACTGTGGTAAAATAAAAATATATGTTGAAAATTCATCCCTGTTTCCTAGCTTTCTAGAGCTTCTAGAATCTCAGAGACTTCCTGAGTGATAGGAATGTTTTTATTCACAATGACCGCCCTTTGAATGTACGTGAGTCTAAGCTAATGGGGTGAGTTCATTAGTTAAGCTGATAAACACTTCAATTTTTTCCCTGTAATTTCTGCATCCCTGCAGTTCAGCAATGACAGCAATGAGCGTGGGCACCACTGAACTGCCAATGGTGGCCAAGAACCTCCAGGTGCTAGTATACTAACCTAAGAAGATGCTAAACTGGCCCAGATGTTAGTCTAAACTTTTTCAGACTCAGATGTGTGACTGAGAACAGTAAATGCAAATATTTGCATCTTCTACAGAGAGATACCAAATCAGCCTATAGAAACTTGCCAATAGGCACCCCCCAGATCAGCACTGTGACTCTAGGCCCATCACCAGTTTCCAGGCTTTAAAAGAGAAAGTGGAGATTAATCAGATACCCAGAGTTATGCTAAGAATTATTTACTTCTGGCCCTTTCCCCATCATCTGTCCCATTGCAACCACATGAGGGAAAATTTTCAGGATTCTGAGATATCACATGAGGTTTCTGAGCCTGATTCTGGGCAAAGTGAGGAAAGCAGAAATATGTTAGACTGAACGACAGATTAAAGTTTCAAATCAAGCCTTTTCTCTCTTTTCTTTTTTTTTCAGTTTTATTGAGATATAATTGTGCAGTGGATATTTTATACCTGAAAATGAGACCACCTTTCATGCTTTTAGAGTAACATTAACTATACAGAAAGGTTATGGGATAGTACTAGTCCTGAATTATTACCCAGGGGAGGAGCAACTTTACAGGATGTCTGAAAGGCATTTGAACGAAGAATCAAGTAACTTTTTCTGCTTATGCCCACCAGATGCATCTCATTTGATACCAGGTTAACCAGGTTTGAGTGGGAACAGTGGCCTGCTGGGAAACCCGGCCTCCACCAATAGCCTAGGATACTGCACAGCTCCCTTCTTCAGAAGCAACATGAGTAACAATGAAATTTTGATTTTTCGAATTTTTCTCTCTTCGAGTTATAGGAATTTGAATCAAGCCCTTAAATGAGGTAAGCACCAGAGGTTCAGAGGGAAGGAAGGGATGGCACTTTGGTCTCCTCAAAACAATTCATTTGAAAAATCAAAGAGGATTTCAAGAGGCTTTCTTTTCTCAAAGACAGGCTTTAGCCATCTGACCTTGAGTTGCCAAATTCCAGACTTGTTAAAAATGAGACAAAAGCCAACTTCTTGACTTAATCCTTTCTGATATACTATTTCCAATATGTTAAAAAAAAACTAAGTTGTTAAAAAGGAGCTAAACCTATGGAAACGCTGGCAAAGGTAAGCAGATAATGCACACAAGGAAGGAAAACAAATGGCCAATAAGTAGCTGAACATCAAACTTAACCTTAATAGTAGCTCAAGAAAAGTACATTTGGAAAACAAAATGTTGTTTTGTACTTACCATGTTGGCAAAAAATTTAATATGAATTATATGTAGCTGGCTGGAAAGATTCTGGAGGAAAAGAGACTGATTCAATGTTGATAGGACTGTAATTTAAAAGTCTTTTTGATGTACTATAACTATATATACACACACAAATATGTAAATAAAAATAATAAATGCTTCAAGTAGAAAAAAATGTCTTTCTGAACAACAGCTTGGAAATTGCTATGAAAATTGAAAATGCATTTGTATAGGCACTTGCATACCTGGTGTGCATGGGTATGTGTGCAAACAAACCTGCAGTGTTAAAAGAAAGAGTTGAAAGGATATGGAACAAACATAACAGAAGAGTACAATGGAATTAAAGAGGGATACTAATGGAATTTTACTTCTACCCTAAAATTATTAAATTTAGTGGGATCATTTATTATTTTGTTATTTGTAGATATAGGGATGTTTTACATCCCTAGGCAGTAATGAGTAAGGTTTCTTTTAGTCACTAAAGATTAAAAATATATTAGGGAAAGCATTTTGAAAATAAATGTTTAAGAGATTTGAGTTTTTAATAAAAAATAATGAGTTCTATTTATTATATAATATTCTCTACCCTTTCCTTTTTGGCAGATGCTGTCTTTAATTTTCAAGGATGTGTGCCAAGAAAAATGACCTCTTGCCAACTCTTGTGACGGATTTGCTGTTTTTGAATTAAAATTCATTCAAGATAACAAGTATTCCAAGAAATCTTTTTTCTTTAATTCTATTTTTTTAAATGAAATGTACATCATTTAAAATATAGGAGACAATCTTACTTGGTCTTCAAAAGATAGAGCCTGGGCAACATCTCTTGGGAATCCATCAATAACAATTCCCTCTTCATCAGGTATTTGCATCAATTTCTGTTTTATCTCAGTGATTGTTGTTTCCTTTGATAAAGAAAAAAGAACAAACATCACAGTGAAATGCATACTCACAGCTGGTATTAAAATCATTGCAGAATAGAAGCAAGTTACATCTCCGTACCTGTGGGGCCAGTTCTCCAGTTGTAATTATTTTGGCAATAAGACTCCATTTCCTATTACTGCTTGTATTGTGAATCTTCTTTCTTAATAATTCTCCCACCGAAATATATTGGAATCCATAGCGTTCTGCAATTTTCAAACTTTGAGTACCCTTTCCACTTCCTGGACCACCTGTCATTTAAAACAGGCAAAATTATTACCCTCTGATACAATTTTAATTGTTTCAGAACAAAATACAACTACTTCCTTCAACTCAAGAAGTATTCTAGACCACCAGTAGCAGGGGGAGTAACTGTTCCAGCTGTAGCATGTTCAGTGTTACCTCTGAAAGTAGAAAAGTGTAGTCTTGGCCAAAGGAAAAGTGGGATTGTCATAATCAACTGTATTAGATCTACTTAGATAAAAAACTAATTTCTTTAAAAGTTGGAACAATACAATTGATAAGAATTTTCTATGTGAACAGCGATTATTGTAATGATCAAAATAACAGAAATATGTTCCATGCCAACAAAGTGCAAGTTGGCAAAATGTAATAATTATTTTTAAACCAAAAGCATACCAATATCGACATGATTTTTGTTCATGTACATTCCTGCTTATATCCTTTAAATTCAAAAGACATATGCAATAAATATGCAAAGTTAATGGGAAAGGTCCTTAAGGTAGAATAATTTCATACAACTCATGATAATGTTGAGTCTGTGATACATTAGTACAGTATAATCAACAATTTGCTACATAACTTAATACTAGGAATTAGTAATTGTGATTTTTTAAAAGCATAAATCCTAAAATAATTATAAGCACATAATCATATGCCACATATTTTATTTCTAAATTGTATTTAATTATATCAGTTAATGTTTCTAATCAACTTGGAATAATTAGATTTTTGAGTCTGAACTACTTTAAAATTAAGCATAAAACAGTCCTATTGGTAGTTATTTGTTAGGAATTATCAAAATGATATATGTTCAACTATTTAAGTGTAAATTCTTGAATGCAGATAAAATATTTTTAAAAATCAGAAGCTAAGAAGTAGTAAAATGTTTTGGTAATATTCATGGAAACATAATTCTTTAAGGAGCATTGAAGATTCTCCCTACTAATTGAATATATAAAGTTTTGGGTGATTAAATCACTTAATATAGAATTATTTGTAAATACTTTAATTTTTGTCACAAGTATCATAAGTGAAAAGAAAGACAGCTGGTTTTTTAAAGAAGAGTTGTGAGTGGATTGACTTGGTTGGTTGGGTCTCATTTCCCCTTTAAACTTTTTTATTGGAACTTTAATGTCAACTGATAAAATGAGAATCATTTCTTAGCCCTAGTCTCAAACAGTGTACCTAATAGTATCTGGTTTTCACAGATTTATTGCTTTATTAAACTTAAGATATGAATTTATTTACATTTTTGACCATTCTATATGATACTAAATTCTATTCTATGAGACTTAATATTTTACTACTAGCTTGAAATCATTTGGTTTGTAAATCAAAAAAAGTTTGGATTGTAATGACTGTTTTTGACTCATGTGAAGAAAACAATTATATGGCAATTCCATCAACAAATGCAAATTGATTTGATCTCTGAAGAATGAAAATTTTCTTTCATAAACTATAGTTCCACACTTGCTTTCACAAATCATCAAGCTGAGAAAGTACAAATTTCACTGAATTAAAAAAATTAAACACATTAAGAAAGCTTTGGGATCTTCAAGGAAAAAGAACTGTGAACTAATAAAGGACTAGAAGACAACAATAAAAAATTCACTCAACTGGTTAAGAATCACATTAATTTATTGGATGAGTTTTGTTAGTGTAGTTTTCTAGCAAATTGATTTAGTTTCTTTTCTCTGATGCCAGAATGAGTTTAATAATTATTCTATTTATTTTTAGTATGTACAAATATTAGTACCCATATAACATACAGATTTCTTGATTTTTTTCAGATTTCAGATTATGATTATTAAACTGAAATAGTTTATATCTGTGTCAATAAGACCAACTTTTAAAAAATTTGGTTTTGCCAGAAAGGAAAGTTTATTTATTTGGATATAATACCATGTGTACCTCTTTATCTTTCACCTTTTTGAAGTTGGAATTAATAAAATTTGTAAGAATCAGGTAGTTTATAAATTCATAAAAATCATAAAATTGCATCAATTTTCTAAAATATCCTAAGATTAGGTTTTTCCTTTCTTCTCTATTTTAATCCCCTAAAAATTATTTGTACTGACTCTGTACCATTCTTACAATACATAAATGTTACCGTACAGCTTGCAAGTTTATAGCCCCAGAATTATACCCTTAGAAAGAAAGTTGGTTATACAAAAGAACCATGAATACAAAAGAGCCATGAAGTGGGAGAGATTTGAGAATTTGTTTATGCTCCAAGGGATCTTAATTTTTTTGAAATAGTTTATTTTCCTATAAAAATTCACAATGCACAAAAATTAATAACAAGATGAATTTTTTTTTACATATTTTTCAAGAATAGTGAAGCTATCATTTACCCTGTAAACAAATGTCAGTATTTTAGTAATAGTAACAAGAAAAAGAAAATGGAAAGAAATTTCACCATAAAGTGGTGATGTAGTTCCTAATCTTCACTTTTGGGTTTATATTTTAATACAGCATTTTCTAGTCTTTTTAAGCAAAGATTTAAATTTTTTAAGCATGAGACAATATTCCTTTTTAAGGGTAGGTGGAGATTTATGACATAAAAGTGGCTACCATATGCCGTAGAATTTTTGACTTTTAGAAAGTCAATTTTTATACTCTGTTCCTACAATGTTATTTCAAACAATTTAGGGCTAAATATATTCACACTTAGAGATGTTTAAATGTCACCCCCTCTAGTCTCGTAAACTTAAATTCTTGTTAAATCTCAGTGTGAATATTTGCATGCTTTTTCCCTAGTTGCTGTAGCTCCTGGGATCAGTACTACTTTGCATGGGGACTGAATATATATATATATATATATATATATATATATATAGCCTCCTGCCATTAACTAGTTGCGGTTAGAATAGTTTTGAACATTTTACTCTAGATTTAGGTCATCTCTGTGAACCTGAATCAAACTGGTGATTACGTATGTTGCAGGTTTACAGTTGTCTTCATTATTTTTAAAATTTTGAGAAAATTAGAATTTGCAAGAATGGTCAAAAATGCATTTCACACACAAAAAACATTTTTAGTAGCTATTCTTTATTAACTGGCATCTTTTCATATTAATTTAATAGTGGCATTCATAGTGATAATTTAAAAAACAACTTATTATTTTGAGAATACAGAAATGTGCTATGCTATTTCATCCATATTTTAAAAGCATTAAAAATTTAAGTTTTATTTTAGTTGCCAGTTTGCCATAAGGAAGATTCATTTATATGAACTTTACTAACATATTATTTATTTTCTATCTATCTCCCTCTGAAGTTTATAGCAAATAAAAATTCAGTGTATTGACATTAAGGGTATATTGTGTTTAGAAAACTTCTAATGAATTCAGTTGTATATGTTGAACATTAAACACATAAAACATAGAGCAGTAACTCTTGAAGAGGTGATTACTATTTTCATTTAATTATAGGAATTTCTTTGACATTATAACAGGATTCTATGAAAAATGCAGCAGTCATTATACTTATAAACTAATTTCTGTTTTACTGAAATTTATGCCAAGAATACTTCCATCTACTGTTCTTTGAACTCTTAGTTCCTGTTTATCATTACTCAAATAAGAGTTTACAAATATGACACATAATTTGCACAATTTAAAAATGTAAGGAAATAAACAAAGCTAGCAATAGTTGCTTTCTATCCTCATACCTATGACAAGAACGATTTTTGGTCGTGGTCTAGTGGGATCAAAAACCTCATACTCCTCAATTAACTCCGCAGTCTCAGAGAGATCCGTGTCACTTTCTATGGAAAATTGATGGATTGGAGGGAGACGATCATACCGCCGATAGGGAAAGTTTGAATTTTCAGGCATTACTGCAAAAGAGTAAGATAACTTTGAAACGGGAAAAAAAAACCTAGGAGAACAGTTTTTGTAATTAGTTAATTAGTAGAAGACATTTAAAAACTGTCTTTTTTTTTTTCTTCACCTGGAAGACACCTAAGTGGTCAGCACAGGCTTTATTAAAGGGCTGGGATTTATTATTAAGGGCTTTGGACTTAATCTCAGACAATCTGGCCACAGAGACTTGACTATGAAGACAGTCATAGACAAGACAGATGTACTTGTGGTCCAATTAAATTTCATTTACAAAAACAAGCGGTGAACCAGACTTGGCCCTCGGTTGTAGTTTGACAACCTCTGACATAAAGAAACCTTAATTTTTTCAAAGGTGTTGATCAAGTAGAGTTTTCTACTCTCTGTTGATATGATAAATGATTCCACTGACTACTGGCCCACTGAATTAAGTTCCACAAAAGGAATCCACTAGTCTGAAGATTACAGTGAACAGTATGCTGGGAAGGGCTGTCAGGAAAGAAACTGATGACAGTATCCTGCTCTGCTTTGAGAATGAACTGGTTCAGTCAACATAAGGCAGAATTCTAGGCATACCATTGATGATTTTCTTCTTTTACTCTTCATATCTGTTCTCATAAACTTTATAACCATACCCTAAATTGCATATATTTTTCTTCATCTCTGCTGTCACAACTCTTTTCTAAAGTACCATCTTTTGCCTGGGAGGCTGAAATAGATTTTACTGATCTGCCCCCACTATCTTTTGTCTGAAATGTTCTCATGTTGGTCCCATGGCTCACTGCTTATTATCATTTATACTGCCACTTAAGTGTCATCTCCTGTAAGAGGACTTCACTGACTCTAAACCTAGACTAGCCATTCAGTGTCAAGGACATCTTTACAATAATTTTCTGCAAAATGTCTTCACTATCTAAGAGTTCTCTTATTAACACACAGTTTGTCTTTAACCATTAGAATATGGCGTTTCATAAAAGCAGAGACCTGAGTTATATGAACTCTATACCCTGGGGTCTAGAACGGTGCTTAATACTCAGCATCCAATAAATAGTTGTTAAATTACTTAATCTCTTTGTTAGGAGGGCAGCCTTACTGAAATAGGAAGGAGAAAATCCTATGGAGAAAAACCAGAAGAAAAGATGGTATGCAGAATACAACTTGTAGATAGTCTTAAATAACAGGGTGAAGATTTAGCTTTATCTGCTGTAATTCAGTGGAGGTTTTGTAGGGAGCAAAGAAGTGACATAATGAAGTCTGCATATATTTTTAATAAAAATTAATTTGGTGGTGTTGAAAATGGATTTGAGAAGGGTGAAACTGGGTGCAAAAACTAGCAGTTAGGAAGCTATTAAAAGTAATCCACTCTCCTAGATTGTGGCTCAACTTAGAAGGATAGTAGGGGAAATGGAAATGAATAGCCTGAATGTGAAAGATATGGTTAGGACTGGGATATGTGCAATGAGCTGAGAATTCAAAAACAGTTTTCAGGTTTCAAGTCTAAAAGCATTCTAGGAACATTTCATGTAATATGCATTTCCTATAGTATCTTTCCACCCTCTCTTTTCTGTTCTAGAAATATTGAGCTTCTCTATTGCATGACTACATCACACTTTTCCTTTACATCAGAAACTTCTATTCTTTGTTCCCTGGTGTTCTTAATCACCACCGTTTTAGAGCCTACTCAGTTTTCTGCTCCACGTATTTGCAAATTGTTTCTTCCAGAAAGCATGCCCTGAAACCCTGCCCAGGAGTGGATCCATCCCTGTCAATGCAGTTGGTTCTTCCAGAAAAAACCATGAATAGCTAACGCAATTTGGACCCTTGAGATTACAAAGTTGTGAAATTTATATATAAATAAAGAAAAAGGGAAGAAAAAAAGAAGAAGAAAAGAAATGGAGGTATTCACTTCCAGACTTCAAATATATTATATATATATATATATAAAATATTACAAGGCTATAGTAATCAAAATGTATGGTACTGGAATAAAAACAGATGCACCAACCACTGACATAAAAATGAGAGCCACCATATACCCACAATTACATGAACAATTAATCTATGGCAAAGGAGCCAAAAACATACAATGTAGAAAGGAGATTCTTTTCAACAAATGGTGTTCATTGGAAGCCATGTAAAGAAAAATGAGACCACTAGACCACTCTCTCACACCGTACACAAAAATCAACTAAAAATGATTTAAAGACTTGATTATATGACCCGACTCCATCAAATACACAGTAGAAAACATGCAAACTACTCTTCAATATTGGCTTCAAGGATGTCTTTGAGGACTTGACCCCAATGGCAAGGAAAATAAAAGCAAAAATAAGCAAAGTAACTACAGCTAAATAAAAAAGCTCCTGCACAGTCCAATAAACTATCATTAAAACAAAAATAATACATTCCACTCAATGGGAGAAAATACTTGCATGTTAGACATCCAACAAGGGGTTAATATATAAGTTCTATAAGGAACTCACACAACTCAATGAAAGAAAATAAGTAACACAATCAAAAAATGAGCAGAGGAACTAAATAGACACATCTTTAAAGAAGACATAGAGATGGATTACAGGCACATGAGAAAATGTATATCACCTATTATCAGGGACACGCAAATCAACACCACAGTGAGACACTACCTTACTGCAGTGAGATGATCTGTGTCAAAACAAAACAAAAACTAAAACAGAAACAGAAAATGTTGTGAATTTGTGGAGAAGAAGAAACCCTCATACACTGTTGGTGGGAATATAGACACTTCCAATTGACATGAAAAACTGTATGGACTTTTCTCAAGTTTTTACTACTACATAATAATCAGTTTAGAAACCTTTTCATGTCTTTTAACATGTTCTAGATATAGGACAATATGATACAGTATTCTCATAATGGCAGTACACCGAAATTTTCTACAGTTTATTCTGCTATAAGGAATTCCAAAGAGGTCATCTGTGGGTGCAGCATAGCTGCATGTGATCTGTTCAGTCTAGCATTTTCTAAAAACCTGTTCTTGACTGACTTGACTGATGATGATGACAGTTCTCTCTAGTTCTGCTTTCAGTTTGACCATAGTCCCCATTATTCGCTACTACATACTTGGCCTGATTGGCTTCTATGTATAAAAAAGTCAAGTAACAGTACAAAATGGAAGCACTCAGATTTCTTTTTGTTACAAAACACTCACCTTTTATACCAAAAGATGAACTTTTCATCTAAGAGAATGTCATATCCTCTCAGATCTAAAAAGGTAAAAATATCTTGGGCTAAATACAGCAATACCTGAGCCTTACTAATGCTTTACGGCTTAGAAGTTTCCCATACTTATCTCATTAGATCTAACAAGGGTGTCAAGGATGTACTTAATACTGAAGCAGATTCTAACAGTATCCAGAACCAAGTCAGTCATTTTGGGAAAGTACATGAACTCTTCAAGCCTATGAAACTATGACTTTATTCAATGAAGCAGTAGTTTCTAAATGGTGTGCTAGCGGTAATTGGCAAAAGATTCCTTCTCCTACACCTAAGCCTAAATCACCTAGTGTTAATTCCTATTTTGACAGGTAACCTCCTCTCTGTAGATATTTATGAGAACATGTTGCTTCTGCTTCCCTCTCTGTTCCTGTGTCTTAAAGATGAACATAGTACCCCAAACTTCATCAAGTAAAATCTAAGTAGATCATGACTAAGTCAAAGAAATATAGATTTGTTTCCCTCTTGTATTTGTTGCAAATATACTGTCTCCACTTCAGATTTTGTCTGTATAGCTAAGTTTTCAAAGTATATATTTTGAGAAATGGTTTAAAATTTGAAAACACAGTGCTCTTGACCACTGGAAAAGAATTTATTGTCCCCTGAATCCATTTTGAACATACTATTATACTTCTCAATTTCATCCATGTCTGAAAGGCTGGCTGGATGATGCTGAACCACTAATTCTGATAAACACATTTTTTAGAAAACATACCAGAACACATGAATCTCCTCCAGTGAATTCTAGCTGAGTTCCAAGCTATTCCCTAGCTCATGTCTTCTACTTCATCCACAGCACTGAAAAGTCAAATCTCATGTATTCCATTCAGCAATTGCTTAATTAATCCCTGTTGGGTTAACTAGTACAAACTTACATGCATTTATGTAGATGCATACATATGAACTTTAAACTCAGAAGCATATTCAGAAGTAAAATCTTTTCTCAGGTAATATAAAACATCAAACTGTTATGTGATAGCAATGAATTAAGTCTGTTATCTACTTATCTGGAAAAGCCTTATTTATAATTTTAAGAAAATTCATAGTCATAGTGTAATTCATTTTGCAAAATAAGTCAGTAACATAAAATTTCAATTAAGCCTTTAGTGAAGCACTGGGCAATGCTTTGGAAATTTGTCTTTTCATGAGGTTATTAGAATTAGTTAGCAGAGAGTAACTAATTAGAGTTAGTTAGCAGACAATATCCTTCCAGGCATTTGGAAATCGAACCAATTGAATCACTTCTGCAGTCTAGTCTATATGGCACAATTTAAAAGAGAATATCTTGAACTACAGTTATTATAATTATTATTCTACAAATACATTACCATTTCTTAGAAAGGATCTTCGAGATTGTCCTCCATTGAGTGGAGGTAGGGTCTTCTTTTCCTGGCTAACAAATGTGTCCCATTTCACCTTGTCACATCCGCCCAGTTCTTTCACTTTCTGTAAACAACTTTCCAAGTACTCTACTGGGTCTTCAGGCTTTGAACACATCAGTCCATTCAAAAGACTCTGAAATATAACAAAATATGCCCATGTAAAATGATTTCAAACTCCTTTTTTTTCAAATAATGTACCCTATTCTAAATTCTGGGGTGCTCTGGTTTTTTCTACTTGTCTTCTAACAATTAAGGGGGATTGATGACCTGATTGAGTAATTAAGATCACTCCTAACATTTTTAAAATTAGTTTTCAAGTCTATATTCTCTGCTTTTTAAATAATTCAGGCAACTCTATAGCCTAAAATGGAAGAGGCTTGTCAAAGACAGAAAAAGTGCAGAGTATAACAACAACCCAGTCATCATCTAGCTCATCTACTCAACTTGAGCGTTTTTAAGTCTCAGTTTCTTCATCTGTAAAATGGAAATAATAATACCTACCTCAGAGAATTTTTTTAAGGATTAAAATTTTCATATTGATAATGCATTTTAGTGCCAGATACATAAAGACCACTCCATAAAGAATGTCATTGATGTAGGTAATAGTTTACTATCATCAGACAGTCTCCCCTGAGCCCCCAGACAACCCTCTCGTCTTAACAGTCATTTATATTGAGACATTCAGTTCATGCGTTGGTCTGTTCTTCTAAACTATAAACTCTTCAACAACGTGGATCTTCCCTATGCTTCAGTCCCTAAGTCCCAACACATTCTCTAGTTAGGAGAGGTGAAAATCGAACTGTTTTCTAACTAGGGGCAAAAATTCAGTCAAAACATAAAGCTTAAGACTCAAAAAATTTGCTGTTTTGATAGATAATACATCACCATAGTGTTCATTGAGATTACAAAGGAGGGGGTGGAAAGCATGATCCTGCACTACATTTTCTGTTCCTGGTATTCTACGTGTCACACATACAAGTTTCTAAAAATGCTACAACTTTGGAAATGCTGACTCCTAGGAAATTGCCTGATGTGCAAATTATTTTCCTTTACAGTATTTCATGGAAAAAGCATTGGGGATTATTATCACCAATATACATTACCAATGCACAAAAGCACACGCCCCTTTGAAAGGCTGACATCTTTCTTAAATACCATATTTTGTTTTTTTCCTGTGCAATTTGCTGAAAATGGTAAAGAATTCTTCCTAGATATTCATTCCTTGAATTGCTAACTAGTGTCAGAATGTTCAGAGGAGTGCAATTGCAGAAGGCCTGGTAAAAACTAGTTTGTACAGCTACATGAAGTTTATGTGTCAAGATTTGTGCTAAACTCACATACAGGCATACACTAACATTTAGCTCCTCTCCTACTTCATATGTTAAGGTTCACCCTGTAGCAGTATTTACTGTGTCTTTGAACACATTAGCTTACCTGATGCACTCTGAGTCTTAAAACTGAATAAATTTTACGGGCATTATTACCATTTTATAGATTAGGGATTCATGCCTCAGAGGTGTCAGTGAATCCATCAAGTGTATTATAGACGCATAGGACCAGAATTTCAGTTCAGTGTTTCTGATTCTAAAACTGCCTAAAAATACATGCCACAGGATAAAAAGAAAATGCTGTAATGTCATCAACTGCAATACAAAGCTCTTAAGATTAAGTCTTTTTAAATCCATGCTTGCCTAAATAGGTGAAAATACACAATGAAGGTTTCCTTTACTGGAAGAATATATTTCTAGCCTCTCTAAAACAAAAAAACCAAAAACTGACTCCCCCAAAAGCACCAATGTTAGAAGGGGAGAGTAGCTTCCAATACTTCATGAATAAACCAAAACCCTTCCTTCTACTAGCCAGGACCATCAGACAATAAAAAACAAACAAACAAACAAACAAACAAAAATCAGCAGACATTATTACCAAGTCTTTTTGGTTTGATCCATTGAGAATTTGTAAAATCTAGTTTAACTTTGCCCAGCATGCAAATTAATCACCAAATCTCTGCTCTATGGCACAAGTAGTAAACGATCAATATATATCACATAGTTATCTTGATTTAAGAATTCATTACAAAATTAAAGGAAAGTGTTCTTGTTTTAAACATTTAAGTATGAAAACGGAAACACATTTCAAACTTGGACCTACCTAACAGAGATATCCCATTTAGCCTACTTAATGTTTGAAGTCAGAAGGG
Source organism: Uropsilus gracilis (assembly GCA_004024945.1). NCBI lineage: Eukaryota > Metazoa > Chordata > Mammalia > Eulipotyphla > Talpidae > Uropsilus > Uropsilus gracilis. The sequence continues at coordinate 79,947 of PVHY01003433.1, forward strand.
AATCTGAAAAAGTTAGATCCCTCAGAGTTGTTTGACAACATAGTATAAGTAGTATAATCAATGCAATAATCAGTCACTAAGTCTATAATAGTGTCTAATGGCCACAGCAGAGTGCCAATGTTTTGTGTCTAACACCTAATTGTTAAACTTTGTCGGTATAGAAACTTTGTATAACTATAATGTGACTTTGAGAGAGAAAATACTGTTTGGAAACTTAGAGCATTTATAGTTTTGCTGTCTACACTTATGGGGAGCATTGCCAGGTTCTAATTCTATCTTGTGCACAATACAGATTCTGCTCTCAAGAAGGGGGGAGCTTTAGGTGGCCTGCAGCAGTCTCCCATTTTCCTACTGTCAAGGAGTGCATTTTAAGAACACGGGAATACTACACTTCACCTCAGGGAGTTGACTTCCTCTTTTGGATGTGCCTTATTTTAAAAGTCTTCTGCATATGCAGGAAGAAGAAAAAACTGAACACAAGCTTACTAACAATTTGCATACATAGGGTAGATTTTCATGAATAAACTATCAGAATTCTCTGAGGCTACCTACCTGATGATGAAAAACAGTACCCACATTGATAAAGAATAAGGATGTACTGTTCGGTAGCACTTTTCAATCAGGTGATCCTCTGCAGTTGTTTCTAATTATTCCTTTAGATGTGTACAAATGAAATTGTTCTCAGTGGTAGAGTTCATGATGAAAGCCTTTCAGCCCTTCATCTTCACTTTTTTAACATTATTTTTTGAAAAGAAAAATGAAACAAGAATCCTAGAAACACTCCTAAGACTTGCCCCTATACAATGCCAACTGATTATTTTCATGCATGAGTGAGTAACACACTTTCTAGATTTGAGCTTCACACACCAGTCTTAGTGGGTGGTTTACCTGGAAATCTTGGCTTCTGATGGAACTAAAAGCGGTGACTTACAGAAGTGAGGAAAAAAAAATGAAGATATGTAATTATGGAGACCTGTTTTAAAAATAATTTGGAATAGAGGAACAAAATAATTTTCCCAAGTGATGTAAAAATATTTTTTAGCCAAACGACCCCCCTTCCCCCCAAAAAAAAAACAAAACAGGAAAACAACTCATGACCTTTAGTTTACTCTATCAGGCTAGTATTTACTTTAGCTAAGTCTCTCTTTCAGATATGGGGAGCCAGTTTTTCAGGGAATGGGATTCTGCTTTCAGAGCACTCTCTGTTAAGCTTGGCTCGCTGGCTTTCATTCTTTTAACCTAAGCAAACACATAGGATTCAAAAATGTTTTAAAATTCAGATATGGAGAGAAAGATAGGAAGCAAAGCGATCCTCGACGTAGGCTGTGCTGTCGAGCTTCTCAAGAACCACAATCTCAGTGTTCCCCCGCCCGCCCTCGGGCCCCCGCGCGGGCCCCAGCGGATGCGGTCTCAACCGCGAGCAACAGGAGTCACTCCCGCCCGGCTGCTCCCCCTCCGACGAGCGTTCCCCCGGTGGGTTGGGAAAAGGCTGATGGGAGCTGCTGTCCGGATGCTTCCAAAGCGCTGGGGAAACGTGCTGCTGAGTTCATTCACCGAAAGTGCGGAGCACCTCTGGGTGCCAGGCACCCCCCCGAGAGGCAGGGCAGCACTCGATAGGTTTGGTTTTGATTTTCGCATCTTCGTCCCTCTGCTCCAACTGTGCCCGGGAGGGCGGCTTTGGTCCACACTTGCCCTTCTCGGGGGGATGAGGGGGGTACCCCGACCCTGCCAGCGCTGGGGGACCACAGCTCTCTACTACTCGCGTTCGAGTCCTTGCTAGCTCCTGGGCGCCACCTGGCCTGGCTCTCACCCCCAGAGAGCGCGGCCGGCCGCAGCCTGCAGCCCATCCTGAGTGTCCACATCGGAGGGGTGTCGACGGGCAGTCTGCCTCCAAAACCCTGCTGGGAGACTGAAACTTGATTTTCGAGATGCGGGCTTCTGAGCTCAGCTATAGGACAAGGTCCCTGGCAACCCTCGGGAAAGACTGCTACCCCCGAGCGAGCGGGCGCGGGGTGGGGGACTGGGGGGAGGGCTTCTACGAGCCCCTTCCCTCCCGTGCCCCCCGTCTGCAAGGCGCGACGGAACACGGCTTCCTCACTAAGAACCCGGGGGATGACCTACCCCCATCCTCCCGCCCTTCGGCCGGAACTAGCCCCCTACCTCGAAAAGCTGCGGGATTTCCCTCCGGGCCAGGTATTCCTTGGCATCGTTGGTGTTCATGGCTGTGCCGCGCGTGCCCCGGGGCGCAGGCGGGGAGGTTCCCGGGCTGCGGAGAACTGAGCCCGGGTTGGCTGGGTCCGCGCACAGCAAGGGTGCAGCCCTGGCTTTCACCCGCAGACACGCTCAGCTCGGCCCGCGGAGGTCACAGACCCCTCGACGCTCCCGCCGCCTCCGCCTAGGTGCTGCTTCCCCGCGCCCGAGCTGCGGGCTTAGAGCGGCGGCTTCCCGGGTTTCCCGGCAGCGCGGCCGCAGGGGCGGGGCGGAGGGAGCGGAGGAGGGAGGCTAGCGCGGCGGAGGCCGGCAGCAGCCCGTCTGCCTCTCCAGCTCGGCGCGCGCGGAGCTCTGCACCTCCGGGAGCCGGGTCTGCGGCGGAGGCCAGTCACGCTGCGCGGGCGGGCGCGGGGTGCGTGGGTGGGGACGGGCGCGCGCGAGGGGCCAGCAGTCACACCCCTCGGTGCGGCGCCACCGCCCCGCGCGGCGCTTCCCTGCGCTGGCCACCCGGGGACGCCGCAAGCCAGGGCCAGGTGGCCTTAGGAACAGAGGCGGGGTGTCTGGGCGCCTGTGACCCTTTCGCTTCTCGGGACCTTGTTTCACACACACACACACACACACACACACACACACTCACACACACACACCTGCGCCCCCAAGGAACTACTGGGAAGAAACCTGATTATTAGTACAGATTGTATCATTTATTCCTACGGTGGTCACCTATCTTCCATAAAAGAGAACTGGAAGCAAGGAGAGGAGAGAACTCATGATGTGGCATCCATTCCCTGCCAATAATTTTTAGCTCCTGAGTCTGTCTATGATTCAGAAAACTTTTCCTAGCTTGTTTCAATCCCCCCACCCCCCTCTTAGGGTCACAAGTTCTTACAGACGAAGTTCTTAGAGTGAACCTGAAATCATTAACAAGGTTAGTAGATAGTCAACTAATTTTCTCCTGAGAGAGGAATGGGAAGCGGAAGGAGAGAAGTGGGTGGTAGAGAGCTGGAGACCACCTACATTGGAAACATGCTTGGTAGGTAGGGTGGTGCCACCGTCAATTAGATCTGCGTGTGCAGTCCGTGGACTATGGGCCACCCCAGCACCCCGATTGAGAATGGTGGGTGTGCTAAGGCATTTTACCTTAATGTAAAATGTCTTCCTCTTACAGACCATGACCAGAGTGTACATCCTCCCAGCTACTGTTTCCCTATTAAGATATCTTTTCACTGCCGGTTTGAACGATCGTCCGGGTCGTCTTCAGAACATGACCTCTAACTGTGTGTAAGGCCAGATGCTGTGGGAGCATGAGTGAAAAGGACACTTAGGCGCTGACATCTGGGGTCCCATCATGGAGAGAAGCAACACTGCAATTGTTCCAAAACACCAAGGTCTCAATGTCCCTTTCAGGTTCTATTTCTTGTCCCGTAGCAACTGCTACTGAAGCATTAACTATAGCTGCAGTTTTACTTTACCCTGGAGAGGGATCTCAAGAATTAATTAGTTGAGTTTTTTAGAGTAAATGAAGGGTTCCATACACTTGCAAAAAAAACATGTGTCATATGGTTGCCTTAAATTAGGCAAGTGCTCCAGTTCCATGGAAATTGGTTCTGCCCTTAGAATATGCTGCATCGCTTGCCGTCCCACCTTCTAACATTTCGTGACCTTATTTTAAAGCAGTTTGCAGCATGGCTGTAGCAGAGCACTAGCACTGCATACAACAATACTTGGACTTGACCATGGTCTCTGACAGGACAGCTCACTATGTGCGCAGGCACAGCTGAAGACAAACACTTTTCTGTAGGAAACACGGATGAAGCCATTTTTCTGTAGGACCGTTCAAGGTCACTCTTTCAGACGGGAATCTGGCTGACTACAGCGCATTCTCTCTCCTTTCCTAGAAGAAAATGTATTCTGAATGGACGCTCAGTGTTGAACGTACTTTGGTGTAGCTGGGACAGGATGCTTACTTGCTGGTAGAAAAAGTAGTAAAGAAAGACTGCATTGCATTAAGCATTCCAGATAGCCTGAAAAGCACAGTGACTGGAGATGCGGCAAGTTTTCACGTAGCTTTCTGCACTGATAATCAGTGCTTTTGGATGTGCAGCCAGGGCAAGAGGTTCATAATTACTTTTGCAAAGGGAGTGATGGCTTGAGGGAAATATAAACTTAAAAGCCAGACTTATAGTCTGTAAGAGGAAAGAGAAAGTTTAATGAACAACAAATACAGCCTTGCCATCAGAACCCAATAGGCAATTCTAAGAATAAGTATATTAAAGATTCACGACTGTTTACCCTTTGTTTACTAGAGGATGTATTCCTGCAAACTGTAACAAAACAAAACTTTAGCAAATGATTTACTGATGTCTCCAGACAGACTCTTTTCTGTTCCCATGCTGGGAGAATGTGCTAAGTTCTTAGATACAGCAGGAGATAAAACAAAAATGATCCTTTCTGCCATGGAACTTACATTTGCTGGACAGTGTGTGTAAGAAATATAGTGGACTATAAGCAAAAAAAAAATGCATACACAGCACCAAAGAGTGATGAATGAAGGGAAGATAAACAATTGAACACATCCTTCCCCAAAGAAGAGCAAAAACATAGGAGATAGTGATAAACATGAAGGTGAAAATCAAAAGAGTTTGAATGTTGATTTGAAGCAACGGAACAGAGGACAAAATCATTTTCTGAAAGTAGCAGAGGAAGCAAAAATGGAGATTACATTAGCTCAATAATTAGAATGTCCCAAAGGTCCAGAGATCCTGAAGGAGAAGATTCTCAATGAGAATGTCTCTGGGTAATTTCTAAAGAGGGCACAAACAGATATACAGGCTATGCCTCAGCAAAGAGTTGAGCCCACTCTGTCCCTTTTAGTCAAATGTTTAAGGGTAGGCATCATTTATTTGCCCCAAACAAGTGCAGACATTTTTCATGTGTGTCAGTTCCTCAGAGATATGGCAGAGCCTATTGGAATCAACCATAAACACTTATGGGTTAAAAATGATAGGCTGGGCACAGTGGCACACATCTTTAATCCCAGTGTAGGAAGGGAGGCTGAGGCTAGGAATCACTTGAATCCCTGGGTTCGAGACTACCCTAGACAACATAGCGAAACCTAGTCTCAAAAAGTAGTAGCTGGGCGTGGTGGTACGCACCTGTAATCTCAGCTACCTGGGAGGCTGAGGCTAGGGATCGCTTGAGTCTGTGGGATCAGGTCTACTCCTGGCAACATAGCAAGACCTAGTCTCAAAAAAAATAATGATAATGTGATAACAATTTTGGTCATAACCAAGGTAAACATTGTTAGGCCTTGTAATAATCCCTTTACATAAAATATATTGTGCTACGGACCGGCCGTGCAAGAAAGACCGCTGAGTGTGGGCTTCAGGCAGACAGGAAAAACTCAGGCAGGCGAATGATGGTCACAGACACGAATTTTGTGAGCGAGAAATCTGCTGCTTTTATTGTAGGTTTGCAAGCCACTTTTTATATTGTTTAAACGAGCTATTTCAACATTCTATCAGGAGGGGCGCCTTGTGAGTAGTGGGTGCATTATCTCATTGAGAGGCATAAATGACCGCGTGAGTGCAATTATCATTGAGCGCGTGAGGACCATATCGCTAAAGACAGAAATCAATATCTTAACAGAAAATAGATTATCATTATATACTACTAAACATTCCTAAGCAATCATTTTTAGGGAATCAGGATAATAAAAGTTGGTTACAAGTCACCCAAGGTTATTCCTTGGTTGTAAAGCTTATCTGGTTCTCCCAGTTTTCCCTGCCTCGGGCTCATTCTAGTATCTCAGTGATTCTCCACAGAGAGTCTAATTAAAATATAGAATCTGACGGCGGGGCTCCTACATTTTCTTAATAAAGATGCAGTTCGTGACTTCAGCACTCCCACACTTGGGGTCCGGAGAGCTACGCCCCCTAGGGGGTCCCCAGAAGATTCTGGTCAGCTCCCAAATTGTTCCTCCTGCGGGGGGCAGAGAGCTTAACTTGCAAAGATTTAGATTACAAGTTTCTCATCTCTGAGATGGGCTCCCACAATATTGTATATTTATACATCATATGTAGCTGTTTTTTTTTACTTAACAGCTTTCCCACACATCATTGCAGTTCTCCTATTTCTCCTGACACCATATCACCTGTGACCCATCACCATATTTAACTCTTAAACCAGCGGTAGATAATGTATTCTTCTCCAATATAACTGATACTCTGCCTGATATCAAGGATATACCAAGTGCTAAGATCAGTCTAGATGCAAAAGTCTGAGCAATCTTATCTCTGAGAACATAATCTTTATAATGCCTTTCAAGTTTATAGTTGCCTGCAACCACTTTTTATCTTTCAGTGTTTTCTATTAATTCTTCCAGTCTTTTCTTCCTTTTTCCTTCCTCTTTTTCTCCAGCAGATGTTATTTTGCATTCAAGGGTAAACGTGTTGTTTAAATCACAAGCACAACAGCAACAAACATATATAACAAGCTTATCTTAATAGATTTTCTAATTGCCCAAGGTTCTTTTCTGTTTGAAATTTTTTGTTGGCTCAGAGGTTGAAGAGACAGTGCAACATTCCTATTTATTGAACTCATGAATGCTGGAGTTTTCCCATTCAGTACCAAAAAAACAACATTTCCCCTCCTAACTAATTTATTTTCCCCATGAATTTAAAGTCCAGCCTTTTTATATGCTGGACTGTTTACAAATATTTTGTTTATTCTGAAAAAAATTACATATATAAGAACTTCCATAAATATATATATGAATGTTTGTTGTTCTGATAAGTATGTTCTTTATTTATGTGTCTTATTTTTAGAAAGTCTTTGTTAAGCTTTGCTTTTCTAAAAAATAAATGTAGACTTTACACACTGTGTACATTTCCAAAAGTGGAATTTCTTCATGCTCAGCCAGACAGGCACTTGAATTCTAGATTTCAGAGAGCATCACTAGGAATAAATTATAGGTGGGGAACTGATATCTTTCTCTTTCCCATAGTGTCTAAGAGGATTAGGAAGGTTTTTGAGTTAAATAATTTATATGATGAGAGTAATTAAGACTTGGACAATCCTATCTAGTCATAGATTGATTCGTTGATCAAACAGATAAGAAGTAATCTTTCATGTTCCAGACTCATGTGTGGAGCTGGGAATACAAAACTAGATTGAAGGGGTTAACTTTTAGTATAGAGAGATGGGTTTATAATAACCAAAAATAGATAAATGTAATAATATCTTTTAAAAGTAGGATGAAAGTAGATTTGTGGAGGAGGGTTGTTATGGTTGGGCACAAAGGTACATGACTCATTTAAATATGTATATAATAAAAAAGCACTTAGTTTTAAAAATAGATATTCTTTTAGTTTTTATCACCATCCCTTAAAAAACTTCATTTATAGTTATTCTCCCTTACAACTTTCCCCCAGATACAAAAATATCCAGAAACATTTTCACAACTGTAATTTCACATATTTGCATGTTCCAGATAGTCACCTTTTAGACTGACTTTGCAAGAGTTCATTGAGAAGCTTTGACATAAGCAACTGAACCATTTCCTACTATCACTGCACATTTGGATTGCTTCTACTGTAATGCTACTAGAAGTGATTCTTGTATGAGGAGATGTGCATATTTTTCCACATTTTAAATTATTTTGTAGAACTGTTTCCAAAAGTAGTATTGCCATTTAAAATGGAAAATGTGTCTTGTGATTCTTGATTTACCCAGTTTCCAGAAAGGCCTAATTCATTTATAGTACCATAAGCAATGTTTCGAAAGGATGAGCATCCCAGTTTTATTACATTCTCTTAAAAGGGATTAAAATTTATATTGTTATTTATTATAATAATACACTAAAATATCCATCAAAACCATTTTCATATACCTTATTATATCCTACATTCTGTCATTTTCCTTCAAATTTGAGTCCTTTCTTTATAGTTCCTTTTTTTCTCATTATTTATCCTTCTGTTGCTTTCCTACAGGTGTGCTTTTATGACTCTATTATAGTGTTTGTCATATCTTGTGTTTTACAACAATTACTTGCAAAACTGTATGTGTTTAATAGGCTAACAGCACCTTTGGGAAGAAATTTACCTTTGTAGAAATGTAGAAATCCTTACTACACTCCCTCCCACCCCCCGCTCATTGCCTTATACACATAATATCATGTGATCTCATTAATCACTTGAGGAGGCATTGTTTCTCACCTTTAGATAAAAAGACAATGAACCCAATCTCAAATCATACAAGTAAAAATTTATTAAAATATATACATAAAAACCAATTCCAGATGGATTTTAGAATTAAATACATATGGTAAAACCATAAAGTTTTTAGAAGAAAACATAGGGGAACTGTGGCTGACCAAGAAGTTGATAAAAGATTTCTTAAATATTTCATAAAGTGTTTATAAGAAAATAAATTTTAAATTGGAGAACATTAGGAATAAGAACTTCCATGCCTCTCAAGACACCACTATGAAAAAAAAAAGGTGACTTTCATTCATATGTGAAAAATAAAGAAATAAAACAAAGAAACAGACAATAACAAAACCATATCAACCCTAGGAATATGACTTTAGATTGAGGCTGCCAGAGTGGGAATGTGCAGAATGTGGGAAGCAAAGGGAAGAGGGAACTTGGTGGATGATGATGGAGGGTTATTGATGCTTTGTTGGGAGATACTTAACTTTATACCACTAAATCATATACAGTGTTTTAAATCACTGTCTCCTCAATAAATAATAAAACAACTTAAGAGAGACTAAAAAGATACGCTTTTGAGTGAGAGAAAATATATGAAACACATGCAGCCATTTAAAAAACTTGGTGAGTACATCTAGTGGATACATATACACACATATCTTCCCTTCCCCCTTCTTTCTCTCTCATAAAAATCAATAATAACAACCTAAGAGCAAAGCAAACAAGAGACTTGAGCAGACACTTCACAAAAATAGGTTTGCTAGATCTAAATTCAGATGGTTAATAGAGGTGTTAAAGGCAATAATTTCATTAGGCATTAGAAAAGTGAAAATTAAATATGATACCACTGTATATCCATGAGAATGATTACATTGAAAAAATAAGATAAATGCCAGTGTTAATGAAGCTGTAGTGTAATTGGACCTCACATACATTGCTGGGATAATGTAAACTTGCATGATCACTTTGGAAAACTAGTTGGAAATCACTACTAAAGTTGAACTTAAGTATTTTTGTATTCACCAAAAGATATTTATTAGGGTCTTCATAGAAGCACATTCTAAGTAGCTCCAAACTTGAAACTACTCGTATAGCCACCAACATGGATTGTGTTATATTCACTAGATAGAATACTATGAACAATGAGTTCGCAATAGAGTGGCAAGAAACAGTATGAATGGGTTTCACAATTAATGTACTGAATAAGCACCAGACATACAAGACGTGGACTATATAATTTTATTTGTATAAAGTGAAAAAACTGGCAAAACTAATCTATACTGTTAGAAGTCAGGACATTGATCCTCCCAAAAGGAGTACTGCCACATAAAGAGATCTCAAGGAGGGTTTTGGGAGAGTGCTTGCAAACTGATGCTAAAAGTACATTGCTATCTGTAATAAACAGTATGCAGGTTTGTGATCATTTATTTATAGTTTTGTCTCTATCACTGTGAGGGTCTGAGTTTTTAAAAATAGAACAGCACCATGTCCTAGAAATCTTTATTTTCCTGGTACTTTTGCTTGGCCTAAAATAGATAAACATGAATGAACTTTTTATATCTGTAACTACAGAATATTTAGAACTCAGTCAAAGAAATTTAGAGATACTATAGCAAGAAAAAGTAAACTTTCTATATTTATAAAAACAGACATGTTGAAGTTTTATAAAATTACACCATGATGACTTGAAAGTGTTAATGCCATTTGTGGAGATTCCTGATCTAGTGTATCAGACTAACTTTAGCAGCCGAGAATAATTTCTAGAAATATATGGTTTATAAATACATATTTAGGTTACACAAATTACAATGAAAAATATGATAAATTTATGATAAATCATTCAATCAAATATATCTTGAGTACCTACTCTGTGTCAAATATTGTTGGCATTGCTGTGCTGCCAGGCACATAAGTGAATAAGTCATATGCATGGGTATATATATATATATACATACACACACACATATCTATATTTAGGAAAGGGAAAAAGAAGCAATGTGCATAATAACTAAGTTTATTATATGTTAGGAGATCCGTGCCATGGTGAAAGAAAAAGTAAAAGATAGTAAGAATGCTGTTTACAATTTTGAGAGATTGCTGAACGAAGATGTCACAGAGAAAGTGACACTTCAGTGAAGATTTGAGAAGATAAGGGAGCTAACCTGGCCAATATCTGGGGAGCAGTCAGTTCACCTGTCCCAGGGAGGGAGGATGCCTGACCTGTTCTGGTAACAGCAAGGAGGCAATGTGGCTCGAGCAGACCAAAGGAGAAGGGTGCGAAGACTGCAGTTAAATTGCTTCAGACCTTGGAAAGGGAGGTGAGTCCCTGAACATTAACTCTGAAGGAAGAAGGAAATTATTAAAGGGTTTGGAGCCAAGACAACTTGTTCTGGCTTATGTTTTTAAATGACTGCTTATTTATGAAAAAGTTTAAGAGAGGTAAGAGATGGAAGGCTATTGTGGTTTGAGAAAGGGTGGTGGCAACAGAGGTAATGAGAGCTGGCAAGATATGAGATATATTTTAAAGACTGAACCCAGGATTTCTTGACAGATTGGATATGATGTATGAGAGAAAGACAAACCATCAAGGATGATGGCATGCTTTTTGGCTGAGGATATTAGGAGACAATTAACTAATTGGGCCACAAAGTACAAAAACACATGAACACAGAGAAAGGAATGCTGACTTGCTCTGGAGAAAGCTGCCCCTGGGTGGGTTTCTTTACCAGCATTTCTGTGTTTATCAACAGCTTTGGTCTTTAGGCAGCCATATGAGTTCCAAAGGAAATCACATGTTAAGGAAACTTACAGATTAGGCAGCCAACCTTTTGTGCAAGAGAGGCATTGCCACTTGTTTCCCAGAGATACTAGGGACTTCGTTTTTTCTTAATGCTAATATTCATTCAACTACATAAATATTTTACTTACCAAACCTGCAAGTCCATGAAATCTAGTCTCAATCAGTCAACCTAACTTGACTACAATAAAATAACTTGAATTCCAGGAGACTCTAAATTTAAAAGTGAGAGCTACAATATGTGCAAAATATTTTTCAGTTTAATTTAAAGAAATACTCTGTTTTGAAGTAAAAGCCTTTTTGGGTACCATATAAGCCCCAGAGAAAAACAAGAATATGCCATCAATTTAATTTTGAAATATTTTTGTAAAATACAAACAACACAATTGAGTTTTTATTATTTTTTTTTGTCATTAGTGACAAACGGTAATTCTGCGAGCCTAGAGCTCTAAAATTTCTAAATTACATATGTGTCAGAACCACTATGGCCTTTTGAGCATCTACATTACTTATTTTTATTACATTATCTCATCAACAATCTATTAGTAATACATACATTAATCAGCTTAGGATGAATAAGATAAAATCTTTCTATCCAAAGAATGAAATGTGCTATTTATCAACAGTCACAAGACACTCATGTTAGTTATGATAGAATTTTTTAAAACTTATGAGAATTTACCATCTGCTTCTGTTTTTTTTTTTTAATCTATTCCATTTAGCCACATTTTCTCTGCAGTACAATTATTAAAATTCACAGTTTTTTTCTAACTAGATGGAATCATAAAATGAAAGATCTAGTGGAGATATATGAGCAATGAGTAATTTAAAGAGAGTTTTTTCCCCAAATAAATCATCATTTTAGGTTGTGTAAAAGAAAACTGGTACTATAATTTCCCCAATCAGGTCATTTTTTTTTTTTTTGTGGCTATCATTGTCTACCATTAGCCACATGTGATTATTTAAATTTAATACATTAGTAATTTAATACAAAAAAGAAAGTTCATTTCTCAGCAGATTTCTCCATGCTTTAAATATTAAATTGTCATGTGTGGCTATTGGCCACCAAGTTAGATATATACCACTCTTATAATCACAGAAAGTTCTGTAATCAGGTTAAAAATGGGGAGAAACCTCCAACCAACAAGTCACAGGAATAAAAGCAGCACTTTTAAAATGCAGATTCTACCACCCAGGTTCCCACAGATTTGTACAATGTGTGTAGCTGTTGACAGTCAAATGCAGCTTGACAGCAGGGTTTTATTTACAAGGGAAATTAACAGGGCAAACAATAAGTCCTTAAAGCCACAAGTGGCCAGTTATCTTACTCCAGTCACCATTTTTAGTTACAGAAGTCCCAAAGACACATGTCCATGATGATGTCCCTTTGCCCCTTCAAACCTGAGGCAGGCACTCTGCAAATTCCAATATTTCTCCAGCATGTTCTCTTTACTGTTGATCTCAATTCAGCTTTCCAAATCCCTGTCCATCTTCTGATACCAGCGCATTATGACACCTTGCTGCGGTGCCACACTCTTCACACTGGCCACTCTTCTACTGGCCACCATGGCTCCTTGCCACCACCAGCTCACTCTTCCAGAGGGCTTCTGCA
>PVHY01003433.1:92878-108119 GCA_004024945.1 Uropsilus gracilis
TCTCTCTCTCTCTCTCTCTCTCTCTCTCTCTCTCTCTCTCTCTCTCTCTCTCTCTCTCTCTCCCCTCTCCTTTTCTCCTAAAAGCCAAAGGCTCCAACTTCCCTCTACACACCCTCTTGGTGATACATTTTCTCTTCCCCACTTGGGATTTTCTACAAAGGAAAAGTACCCTTATCCTGTTTAGGCCTCTGTGCTTTTCAGACACAGCTAATGGAAACGCTTATATTTTATGAACAAATACACTGCCCATGTCGGGGACAAATGCACTGCCCATTTTGGAGTCATAGCTTCAGTTCTATGAAACTGTGTTGGACTGGGGAATAAATTATTTAGCATAGCGTTCCAAGCACTTTGTAGTTTCATCCCATATATTTCATTGTTCAGTATATTTTTCATTTTATTGCACACAGATAACCCATGCATCCTATACTATTTAATTTCTGACTCCTGTTTGATTCTCTCACCTTAGAGTTTCCTGTAATGGATGATTCCATATTTACAAGGCTACACCTAAGTGAATCTTCTTAAAAAAAGCTATCTTTATTCAACATTAATGGACTGATGGATTTAAGTGATTCTTCCCATGTCTTTTCTAGAATGTTCTTGTACCTTTAGTGTACCTTTTATCTATTTATATCTTTCCATGTGCTCAAGCCCCCCCCAAAGTCTTCACAGTTGTCCCTAAACCCCATGTCACTGTGTTATATACATAATGAATATTTTAAATTTGTTTTAGTATTTTATAATAAATTTAAATAATACTTCAAATGGGGCATTTGAGACCCCATTGTTTGGTGTGCTTTGATTTTGTAAATTCATCTGCTCCATTTGTTTTTTTAAAGATTATCGTTTCAGACGAAGGCGCGTTCAGGGTGGTATGGCCCAGACTAAAGATTATCGTTTCAGATACTATCTATGTTGACTAACCTAGATAGGAAACTGGTGGGGTTAATTGCATCAAGTTATAGACCAAGTTTTTCTTTTTATATTGTAATTCAGTACTTGAGAATTTAAATTGCCTTTGCTATTATTTCTCCTGTCTACAGTAAGAAAACCGCATGCAATTTAAATCAATCAAGCAAGGACAAATAAAGTGTCTCCTAATCCCTGAAAACTGGTACTAGATGCTAGATGACTTTCCCATTCCACTGTCTCAGCTTCCTTGTCTTGGAGAATGACAATCATTGGAGAGAAAAGGTGTTCTAAGTGTGTTCATGCTTTGTACCCAGATTTTTATTGCAGCAATTGTAGCAATTATTTACAATTGCCAAGATATGACTTTTTTTAAATTATAGGTTCCCAGTAGATATCCAGAGTTCAATAGACCATGGGACATTCCAGTTAGGGAATTTTTGAATTGTGTTTCTCTTATTTTTCAGGACAGTCTCATGTGTAATTTTTAAAAATTGCTGGGTGTTATCTGTGAAAAATATTTCATGGAAAAATATTCATGAAAGGAGAAAAGGCACATATCTGTTATCTGATTCTCCCTCTCTCTCTCTCTCTCTCTCTCTCTCTCTCTCTCTCTCTATATATATATATATATATATATATATATATATATATATATATATGTTATTCTAAGCATCTACTTTCAAAAGACGATGTCTCCTAACATGCCCCTGATGGCTTCACGCAGACAGGCATCCTTGATATCTTTGATCTCAGCATCTAACTTTCAATAGGACTAGAAAGAAAAAGTATTCCTATGCTTAACCCCCAGTCAGCATATTCATCAAAAACTCTTTAAATTGATTATAAATACCTTTCAAGCCACCTATCTAATAGCTATACTAATTGCCTCTCAGTGACTTCTACATTGATCTACTGCCAGCTTTGGACTCTTTCTTAGTGTCTTAGTGTCTTTTATATAGCACAAAAATGAACTGCTAGATATTTCTTCTTTTTTTCAACTAACATTTATTTATCACATACTGTAAGTCAACCACAAGATTTCAAGAAAACAAAGATTCAGCCAATATGGCAAAATGTTCATAGTCTCCAAAGAGGAAAAGGTTGCTAAGCCAAAGACACAATGCAACAAGGGACAATAAATATAATAGATTAGAAAGAGCATATACTATGTCATATACCTAGTCATAATTTCTAGCCTTGTCTCTGTTTTTCTTACCTAGTTATATGATGTCTGCAAGTTATTAACTAGTCTGGGACTCAGTTGCATCTTTTATTAAAAATTGGAAATTTTAATTCTAACTCACTGAGTTATTGCTGAGGGTTAATGGAACTGGTAAGTGCAAAGCTGAAACTTAATTCTCTGCCTACAATTCTATTTCATTACCTACTATATTTCTTATTCTATCACGTAAGACCCTCATTCTTATTACCAGCACTTCCCTCTCTCAGTTGTAGGCTCAATATAAGCTGTTTTGCCTCTTGTTCCTTGGATACATTTTCTGATGTCACCTATGTTTGGAATACCTCCCCAATTCTGTATGTACAAATTCTTCCTGCTTAAAGCTCTTGAAATGCAATCTTCTTAAGACTTGCTATGGTTTCTGTGGCATGAAATAACTATTTCCCATAAAAATCCTGTAGCATTTTGTTCAAACATTAAAAAAAGTTTTTATGAGACAAGGTACACTAAGTACTATGATGAGAATAATTACTATCCTTGAATTGAAATATAACTCTAACAACAGCTTGTCATTCAAATGTGGGGAGGAGATGGTGGAACAATCCTGCCTTTGTAATGAAAAGGAAAAAAAAATAAGAAAAACCTTGTGAACAATGTTGTTCTCCTTTCCTTGCAGCCAACTTGTTTGCCTTTGCTATTCATTTGACTACTTTTACTTTCTTCTAATTTTTCTGAGTCTCCCTCTATGTTTTAAACTAAATGGTGGTAATAAGTAAGACATAGTCAAATGGGATAGATACACTCTGATGTGCATTGCAACACTTTTTGTAATAACCAAGTTATGGAAACAATCTAAGTACCCAAGATAGAGGAGTTCATTAGAAAAGTGTGGTATATCTGTACTGCTCAACAATAAAAATGATAAATTCTTGCCATTTACAACAACATGTTTGGAATGGAAGGGGTAATGTTAAGCAAAATAAGCCAGAAGGAATGACAAATAGGGAATGGTTTCACTTATATGTGGAATATGGAGAAATGAAACAAAGGCTTAGACAAACCCGAGTCAATAACAAAACCTCCAATTCTGACTGTGGAATTGAGACTACAAGGTGGGTAGAATGGATGGGAAAATGTAGTAGTGGGGAGACAGTGCAATGGACTATGGGTGGTATCATGGTGGGTGTGATATGATATGCATTTGAGAAGGTATGATCCTTTATCTCTGAATCAGATACAGTGTTATAAATCAAAGTTAGTTTAATTAAAAAAACATTCTTTCTGTTAATAAAAAAGGGTTCTGTGTTTAATATATCTTTAACATATTTCCCATATTTGCTAAGATTTGGGATACTATTTTTTTTTTCTTTTAGTTCATCTGCTTTCAGTACTTAACTGGTATTCTGAGTATTTTATACAAAAAGCTTGTATTACCCGAGTCATGGATGCTCACTGTTGAATGCCATTAAGAAGCGTTTCTTTTTGAAAACTTGGTTGGAGGAAGTGTCAGAGACTGGTGAAATAATTCTCTATATAATCCTGCTTACTAATTCAACTGTATTAGATCCAGCAATGGTAGCGTCACCTCAAGCTGGGCTGTCAGGTACAGTTCTCAGCCTAATGACCTTCTTGGGAGAGAGAAGGTATATCTGATGAATGGGTATAATTGGTGTCACTGGGCAGAGTATTCATCCTTTTTTACTAGCACTTATGACTTTCTCATAAATGAGAAAGGAAAATGGATTCTAGTAATAATTGGTTGAGTGGTTAATAAGAGATGATAGTTCGTCCTTCCTGGTGTCTGATTTCCCATGTCTGGAAGTTTGAATATAAGAACAGAGAGGAAAGAATCTCATCTCTTTCCTGTGGTACCATTTTCAATGGAAAAAAGATTCAACCTGGCAATTACATAACCTCTCTTCTGTTATATTATCACAAGGCAACATTAAAAAGATGCCAAGAATACTGGAAAATCAATTCTACATGTGATGGTGAACCACCTATGGGAAAGATTTCACCAGTGTTTTCTTTGAGCCCACAGGACAGTTCCTTAAATTATTCTGGAACCAATAAGTTCACAGATGACTTATAGTCATTTCTCTTCATGTGATTTGAACTATGAGTGAGTCATTTATTCCACTTAAATTGTGGAAACATTGGCGTATTTTTAACTCACTCTGAACCACTCTTCTAGAATAAAATAGAATGGAAATGCAATAAGCAATTGGATAAGGGGAAATGGTGTGTAACATCTTAAGTGGAAATCTTTGTCTTGGATCTTATAGGGAGTGATGAAGCTCCAGAGCTGAGGCGCTCAGTCCTTATTCCCCAGGGTTGCCTTCCAAATCCAGGAGAAGAAGAAACACTATTTCTCGGAGCGAATTATTCCTCAGGGCTCCTGTAGCCATTGATTTCTGTGTCTGCTTTTTTTCTGGATCCTCTTATTTACCCTTGTCTCTCCCAAACTGAGGACTGGTAACTTAAATTACATAGAGTCTGGATAAATATTGACTCCATCTACCCATTCATTATTTCCTTTATTTAACAGATAGTCATTCTTTAAGTGCTTGAGAGGTTGTGTTGAGCATTTAGTATGCAGCAAAGAAGAAAACAGACAGTTCTTTCACTGATGAAATTTAGTGTAGAGTATTGGAGGAGGGAGTGGCCAAACTGTACCAAAAAATTACAAATAGGATCAGCTACAGGATTTTGTAGTGCTTTTAAGGAGAATATATTGTTTAATTTTTGTGAGGTTTAGTCTTTCCTATTTATAAGAGTTTTATATCGCAAGTCCTTTTCAGACCTAACTTTATGATTCTGTGCTTGCCTAGTGAGATAAAGGTTTTATATAAAAAGCAGGTACTTAAAATTATTAATTAATAATACCAGTAACAATTATCAGAAGGAGTTCATTTTTTCAGGCTTTTGATTACTGTAATGGGAAACTTACCACACAGAAAAAAAAAGTGGGGATTTCATGAAACAAAAACAAAACATAGCTCTCAGGTACAGTAAGGGTTAGAGAAAGATGGATAAAATGTCTTAAATTTTAATAACTAGGCAACATTTTAGATGAGTAAGATCTAAAGTGTATGAAGTATTAATTGAAATCTTCGAACTATATATGGTTACAAATAGAGCAGGGGTTACACAAGAGATACCTTTTTTTTTTTTGAGATAAAAATAATTAAATTCCCAATGCCGAGCTTTTAAAAGACCCAGTTCTTGGCAAGAGATTACAAGTTTGTTCTCACAGAAAGGGGAAAACTGAATTGATGTCCTTTACCAGTGAGACAGATAAGAGGAGGAAGGAGAAAAATAGAGTAGAGTGATTTAGGAGCTGTAGCATCTTTTCCCAAGGAAGGAAGGGAGGGAGAGAAGAAATGAGAAAGGCAGGAAGGCAGGAGGGAAAAAAGGAAGTCAAATAGTTCCCTTTCTTGAAAAGGAGGAAAGGAGCCCAAGAGATTCCCTTCTTAAATTTGTGAGACAAAAGAACATATCCATATCAAAGCTTGGTGATTTCTGCTGACTCATTGTCCTGTTGATCTACCCTGGGATTGTCAGGGCATGGTATGGACTTTGTCTACAAGTTTGCTACTCTCAAAGGAGACAACAGTTACTTGTGGGCAAAACAGCCTTAATGAATCATAAGAAGATAATCATGGCCTGTTGATCTGCCCTGGGACTGTCAGAGCATGGCATGGACTTTTTCTACAAGTTCACTACTCTCAAAGGAGACAACTGTTACTTGTGGGCAAAACAGCCTTAATGAATCATAAGAAGATAAATTAAAATAAAATGTGAAATCAATGAAGTTTTTGACACAACTGAAATGAAATGTTAAGAAATGTTTTGCTCCTCAAAGGTGGTCAGTTAGGTTATTTTGGGTTCCCACTTCTTCCTTTTCCAGACAAGTAGGAAACATTTTGTCCCGAAACATCAAAAAATCACTAAAGAGCTAAATAGGAATTGAACTAAGTGGAAAAGCTATGGAGAAAATGTATTTATGAAAAAATCATAGATAACTAGAAAGTATTCCTAAAATAGCATGATGTACTAGTTCTATAAATGCAAGACTAGTAAAAACTATTCAGAGTTCCTGTCTCTGGTAATGTACTTTCCTTATCTATGGCCTTACACCATACCAAAGAAACATTTACTAAAATAATTGAAATGAAATTTGTAGAAACAACTTTCAAACTTTCTAATTCAGAGTGACAGAAAGTGTAGAAATGTGAGATGAACATAGAAAAGTAGTAATGTATCGAAATATTTTCCTAATATAGGTGTATTTTGTGTTTAAATAACATTTTTTATACTTTTCACTGAATTTTTCAGTTTTTTAATCTTCATGGTAAATCAGTTGCTCAAATTGTTCGAACTATGGAGTTAACTGAATGCAATTGCCTACCTGATGATTCCATTCTAAAGTCTCACAGGTAACTAAAATTAATATTCCAAAATTATCTGCTTGGTCATCCCCCCTTCCACCTGTCCTCTCAAAGTCTTCAGTCTTTCCAGTTGCTGAGGCCAGAAGTCTTGAGCAATATTTTCTCAGTTCCAAAATCTTATTGACTATAGCTTCAAAACATCTCCAAAATTCAATCACTTCTCTTCATCTTCACCACTACCACCAGGGTTCAAGTACCATCATTTCTCACTTGTTCTATTGCAATATCTCTTGACAGGTCTCTCTGTTTCCATTCTTTGTTGTCATCTTCACTCTCAATACAGCGGCTAAAGAAACTGATAAAAATCAAATCAAATCATGTCATTTTTGGCTTAAAATTCTCCATTTGTTTCCTTCTATATTCAGTGAAAACCAAAATCAAAATTTTAGAGCCCTAATATGTCTTTCAAAGTCTGCTCCCCCCCACACCCATCATCTCTTAACCTTTACTTTCATGTATGCTTTCCTCTTATTGTTCCCATTCTATTCTACTTTAGTCATGTGGCATCCTTGCTTGCAGTTCCTAGATACTTCCAGATACGCTGTTTTCTCGTGGCAGGTGACTTGCTGTTTCTATTGCCTGGACAGCTCTCCTCTCAAATATCTACAAGGTTTGTGCCTGTACCTCCTTCATGTCTTTGCTTCAATGTTCTCTTTTTAGGGATGCCTTTCCTAATGATCTTATTTAGAATTGTCAAACCCCTTCACTAATCCTGTATCATCCTATTGCTTCTTTCAGCTTCTCCTCTCTTTTTTGTTTCTACATAATACTTATAAAAAAGTTATGCAATTTGCCATTTAATATTTTATATTTTTTGTCTTCTCATAACTGGAAAATAAGTTCCATAAATGTAGAGTCTTTTTGTTTTCTGCCTCTCCAGTACCCTGTATATAGTAAGCACTCAGTTGATATTTATGAGATGAGTAATAGTGGACAAATTCTGAACTTCATATGTGCTAATTAACTGAATTCTCACAACAGCCCTATGACTCAAATCCTATCATAATCTTACTTTACAGATAAAGAAATGGAAGCACAAAGTGAAAAAGCACATGGTCCAAGACCCCTCACCTATGATACAATGGAGATGAGTTTCCAGTCAGGCATTCCAACTCCAGAGTCCAGGATCTCAACCACTTTGTTATATTGCTTCTCAGAAAATTTCACTTTAAGATTGGAAAACATGTACACTATGTAATGATGTTATTATTTTCCTTTTCAATTCATTAAACTAAAAGATCTTAATGAAACAAACATGCCCCTAAATCATTGGTAACAGTTACAACTTGACACCACCTAAGCAGCCAAAATGAAGGATAAGTGTCTCTCACTCTAATATATCAAATTAAAACTCAATACTTGTCTTTGAGCAGAGGGCACCAAGGAGTTCATGACCTGTTTGCAATATTAAATGGCTTGATCAGACTTCTCAAGTCAAAGGACAAGAAACATGTCAGATCTTGTATTCTGACTTCTGGTTTGGAAAAATATCACATAGGTCTGAAGGAAATGAAATTGGACTTGGTTGGATTTGAGTGTCAACTTTGACATGTACAAGCAACATGACACTGTGGAGGGAAAATATGGTTTTTTTTATTCGTAAAATGAGTCTTACCACACATGTTTTTGCCTGCAGCATTAGTATACAGTGTGATTCAATGAAGGACATGATTACTGATAGACAATGTACGTATCCATAATTTCCTAATTAAACAACTATAGTTATGTAGGTATAATTCCTGAAAATTTTCTTCTTTACTATAGTAAATTCAATAGTTAAAATTTTAAACTAATATTAATGCTATCTGTTAATATCTTTGCAATGTGATTTAGAAACTTTCTTAGGATATGTATTTTCCCCACAATTTGCTACTAAATTTGTTCAGAGATATGAATAGTGACATATTTTGATATCGTTACAAAATTTTTTAGCATTTCCCTCATTAAAAAAGAAGTATTTCATTTAAATTATTAAGTGTAATAATACTTGACTTATGGTATTTTAAACCACTTTAAGAGAAAGATCAAGTATTTCTAACTTTATATCCCATTTCTCACCACAGTCCCTTATCTTCTTCCTCCCTTCCTACCCTTGTCTCCCTATCTGACTCCTCCAAACCCACTCTTAGTTGTCTGGCACAGGATTGTACAACATATTTTGAATCATTCCACTACGATTTTTTTCTTAATATTTGGAAAGGCAGTCTCATGCACAAACTTTCCATCCCCCTCCCACTGATTAGAATGAGACTTGAATCTAAAATAATTATTTTTCATTTCTTTTCAAGACATGAGCCTTCACAGTCTGTATTGGACTTAGCACCTTTTATGGGAATATCCTTCCCTGTTTCAGATTCAATGTGTACTCTTGTGTTCTGCTTAAGTTATGAGTCATATGGCTCCTGTAGCCCTGATAGGAGAGGTCCCCAGAGGGATGAGCTTCTGTGGCAGCACAGGGGGAGTGTATGTAGGTCAATTGTTTTGTGTTGGCGATTGAGAAGGAACCAGCTGACCACGGGTGCCCAATGTGTATGCTGGAGTTGATCTTGCTCTGTCTCTTGTCTGAGTAAAGTGTTTCTCCATCCAGTGCTCGATTGTATAATGTCTTCCTTGGTGACTCTGATAGCAGAGGCAATAGAAGTACAGAACTCTTGGTGAACAGTTGCTACTTGCTCACCAAATGTTCAGTAAAATTTCTGCTTATTTCATTCATTTTGAAGCTACTGATAAGTTTGAGCTTTCTGACTATGTGCACATATCAGAGTGGAGATATAAGAAGGATATAGACTTTGAGACATCAAGTCATTTCTGTAAAACCCCAAGGGAAAGGAAAAATCTTGAATGACAGTGAGTTACAATATCTTATTTTGTTTTTGAAAGATTAGTGAGAATAGCCACTTACTCACTAGTAGGGACTATCAGATATGGTATCTTCATTTTAGCTACCATCATTATTTTTTTAAAATCTGGAAGAGTAGAAACCACTGCTTTAGCTAGGAGTTTCTTTTTCCTATCAGATCTATGGATACTGCTATATATATTCACACTTCCCAATGGAGAAAATAACTTCCTATTTATAATATAAAGCAGAAAAAAAGAGAAAGCAATTCATAATAAAATAGTATGTGGAATAGAAACTAGCTAGCTGAAATTTTACAATGAAAAATTTACAATGAACTAGATTACAGTCATCTACTCATCACTTTCAACTCACAGAAAAATGTACTTTCAAAATTTTGCATCAAAAAACTGGGTGGTTGAGGGGACAGCTCTAGAGTTTAACTGGGAGTATTTGAAACCTGATTCAATTTTTCCCAGCAAGCTATTTGAGCTTTTTGACAAGTTGCCCAAGCTCTCAGCAATGTGGGTAAAATTAGTACTACCTTAGAGAGGTGTCTTGAAGGAATATGTGTAAAGCACTTGATCAGGGCTCAGTAAATGCTAGTTTTCATTATTAGTGTGAAATGACTTCAGTGAGAGACCACTGAACATGCAAAGACAGTGCATTTTCTGAATTTCTATAATTAGATTTACTGGTTTCCCTTTAACTTAATCATTTTCAAGATATATAAAATAATCTGAACTTTTCTTCCCAAGTTTAAAAGAGTCTTGAATTAGAGTCCTGGCAGGAGCTGAACTACTCAGGTTGCAAGAAAATGCAAACTAGGCAGCACTGACACAAAGGCTAACAGGGGATTATAACTCTAGGGACTTAAGGATTTAAACTGAAAAAAGTATAAAAGTTAAAAGCAACATGTAGCTTTTTCATCTTCTAAATCAACACTTTATCCAATTGCCAAGAGACATTCTATTAATAGTGTCTTATTTTTCCTTCCTAAAAGTACCTATAAATACAGAAGCATATATATTTTTACTTTATGTCAGTAAAATGAAATTTCTGTCTGCTGGTCTCTTTGTTACTCTCAAACAAAAATACATGGATGAGATCCACCATATTTGGGGAAAATTTATTTTGAATGGTTTGATTTAAAATACTGGCTAAATGTATGAAGAAGTATGTAGCAATAGTGGCCCCACATATGTAGCAATAGTGGCCCCACATATTAACAGGCTTCCAATTGCTATTGTAGGGAGAATAAACTGTAGAGTCTAAGAAGCAAGGTCAGAGAAACCAGGTCATTATAAAAATGTTTGTATGTTTGGGAATGGGGGGAGGGAGGGAGGGAGGCAGAGAGGGAGGGAGGGGGAGAAGGAGGGAGGGAGGGAGAGAGAAAGAGAGAGAGAGAGAGGGAGAGTGAGAATGGTGGGGCTTAGATTAGGGTATTGCTGATAGAGGTGATATAAATTACATGTTTGGTGATGGATTAGGTGTGGAATTTGAGCATATGACTGATAGAAAATTGAATTTAACAGGAATTAGATTTTAGTCAAGTGCAAAAATTGTTTGCTAGAATGGTATGAACTAAGCATGAATACATGAGAATTGATAATAAAAAGTGAGCATGCGAGTTAAATTGCATAAAGAGGGATGTGAGAACATGAGTTCAGTGAATTGCTGATTTTAATGTCATCAAAGATCTTTGAACACAGGATTATAAGAGAGTGAACTAGAAAAATGGATGGTGTTGGGTAGTTGGATGCTGAAAGTTTAGGTTATAAAAAAATTAATGTGGTTTTGGAAATAACAAGGTCTATGTGTACCATTAAAGTGAGTGACAGTTTTAGGTGATGATAAAATCATGGAGAAGTGTGGGAGCTGACCTAAAATGGGGGACCCATGGGGCGAAAGCACCCATGGGCGAAGCTCTCTGCCCCCACAGGAGGGGTGTTTCTGGGAGCTGACCTTCACAAGGGGACCTTTAGGGCGCTGCCCCCAGACCCCAGGCAAGGGAGTTGTTGAGGCCATCCTCTGATTTAGTAAACAATTCTAAGCAGCCCTGCAGTCAGGGTATTTCCCTAAAAAAGTTTAACGTTATGTTAAAATGTTTAAGTTTCAAAGCAAATCCGATTTACCTTGGTGGAGTCTCAGTGAAGGGATAACAAAGTAAAAGATTGTTTTGGGATGCTTTTGGGAACTATGTTGTTAGTTAAAATGTTTAAGTTACACCTAGGATAAATCTGCAATCTGTTGATATGTTAATCGCATATACTCTTAAAATGCTGATGTAATCGCCTAAAACACTATATATATGCACAAAAACCTCAAATAAATCGCAGCAGATTCATCACCCCTTGAGTGTGTGTCCGCCATTCGCCGGCTCCTGTGTCTTTCCTGCCCAGCTGAACTCTGGTCATCCGGCCTGCGCCCTCGCCCGGCCAGTCTGTAGCAGAGAAGAGGTAGTAAAGGAATTTGGAGGTCAGAACATTGGAAGGACCATGTGCTTGGATTATGAAGTAACTAAAAATTGAGACAGAAATTGTATTGAAAAGAGTGGCAATGAATCAGGAATTAAAATCTAGTGGATGACTGCAACAAGAAGTAGCAGATGGTATAGCGAGATGAGATTCAGGTCAGAAAGTTTTAAGGAGAAAAAGCAAAGAGAACATGGATCTTACATGCTGTTTTAACTGTATGCTTGATATATCTAAAAGTATGGAAGTCAAACAACTGCCACATGGAACAGAGGGGAGCCAGGTTTACAATAAGCAATAAAGTGAATGAGATATTTGGGGAAGAGGTCGACAAAATAACAGAGTTTGCTGGTGGTGATCTGTGAATTCCAGAAGGCAAAAGGTCCCCTCTTCAATCCTGGGCTGAAAAAGTAGAGGTTAGTCATATGACACTGATTGTGAGAAATTTCTTTTCTCATAGGCTTTTTGTTCAGTCTTTGGTAAATCATGACTCTGTGTTTGCAGAATGTATATTCTTTTTTAATTTTTGAAGAAGTGCTTTTGGTTTTTTTTGGATTAAAAACTATTGTCTCCTTGAGGAGGATGCCCTTTTATAGAAAGGGCACCTGAAGCTTCAGCAAGAACAGAGGAGTCTTTTGGATTGAGGACAGTACCCAAGAACTAAGACTATTAAGCAAAATAAGAGGGAAGCCAGATCTCCAGAACCTCTCATCCAGTCAAATATTTGGTAAAGAAACAGAACATGAAGGCAGAAGACAGTTGAGCTTGCTGGGATATTTTGTGGTACAGTACTCAGACTTGAGTAATTTTGTGTAAAAATTCAGAGCCAAAGACAGTATTCATTACCCATTTTTTGTTGTGTTCATCCCTTTGTACCTCTGTAACTTGACTGGAGTGCCTGAGAAAGCCAACATCTCAGATTTATTGAATCCAATGATATTTGGTACCAAAGGAGTACATTAACTTCTTTTTTTTAAATAGAGTTAAAATTTTTAAGAAGAATTAAAATAAATCATCACAGCCATTTGCTCACATCCCTCAGCTGGAATAATGTAATGGATTTTTAAAAACACTTTCTTCTCAGATAAGACATTCTGGAGTAAAAATTGATCCTTTGTCCAAGTGACTTCAAAAGCATTTAATTGACTTGTTTTTGAATGATTGTATTTCTACATACTTAGAATACAAATTGAGTGCTATTTGTCATTCTTAAACTATACAGATTATATTTGACATCCTTTCTAACCATTGCTGGAAGAACAGTAATGAAAATTGAATGAAAATTAATTTTTCTCTAATACCCATCACCTCACCTATAATAGCTTTTGTGATACTATTACATATCGTTTAGGCATAATTTTGCATTTCACTTTTAGCTCTTTCATACCTTTTTTGGTCTGTATCAAAAGCAGAATGCTGTAATTATTCAAAGAATAATGCATTTCAAATCCTTTATCTGGCAGGAGTATGAAGAGTTCCTATGTTTAGCAGATACAAATTTCACAAACACAAACCCTTTGCACAAAAGATACCAATTTAATTTATTTCCCTAGAACTAATTTTTTTTTTTTTGAGACTAGGTCTTACTATGTTTCATGAGGTAGTCTCTATCTCGCGGACTCAAGTGATCCCCAGCCACAGTCTCCCAGGTAGCTGGGATTACAGGCACCCAGCACCATGCCCAGCTGCTTTTTCGACAACCAGGTCTCCCTATGTTGCCGGGGGTAGTCTTGAACCTGCGAATTCAAGTGATCCCTGTCCTCTTGCCTCCCAGCGCTTGGATGCCTGGCTCCTATAACTAAATTTAATTTCTCTATTTAGCTCCTGTTTCACCTGATGGCACAAAGCAATGTCTTGTAAGCTGAGATAAATGCAAGCAAATACAGTCATTCCTGTGTCACTTAGATTTAAATGTAGTCCAATCCTGAGGGCTCTCCCTTCTTCTCTCCCTAGGATGCCAGCTTATTTGAGGAGAAAGGTGGGAGCAAGTGTTGGAAAGATTATATAGAACATTATTCACGGATTTTGCTCTGAAACTCTCTGAGGTGACTGGTCATTGCTTATACTGACATATACTAGGATTGCATCTGATTTGCTCTTTGCAGAGTTCACACTTATATCTGCAGATGTGATTTCTTTTAAGAACCATAAGGTCGCTTGGGTCTTTCATTGTTTGCTTTGTACATTTTATTTTCTGAAGTAAAGGAAGATTTAGCCATTGCTTCTCACTCTTCCAGCCCTGTTGCAACCTAGCATTTTCACCAGGCTTCTCTATCCCAGTGACTTCACCCTTGTGTGATCTATGGTATTCTTTTGGAAAGCTTCAAGCTGTAGTTCCAGAAACCCAGATGTGTAACAGACACCAGTCCCCTCTATAGATGACTCCCTAATACTGTACTATGGGCCTGTTAGCCATCACCCTTCTGCAATATCAGTTCTGGGATGAGGCAGGACACTCTAATAAGGATTTTTTTCAGAGTTTAAGCTTTCTCCATTCATTCTTAAGACTCCTCTTTTGAGAATGGTAAGTGATGTTTGGCTTTTCTGTAAAAAAATCTTAGACCTTAATGATTCTATAGCTCAGCTTTTATTATACTTTTATTATACTTTTAGTCTTTCTAGTACTTTTTAAAATTTATTTTTAAATTTTCTTACATCATTGTTAATTTTAGCACATGACTGATTTCTACCCTCATGTGTAGTCCCCATAATTCTCTCACTACCATGGCACCTGTGACCATCACCATAGTCCTTTGTGCAATCCCCTCCCCTATTTTGAACACTTTGCCTCTCTCTCCCTTATTGTTTACCTCAAATCGATGGTCAATTTGCAAGTTTTGTCTTTTTCTTGACCATTTGTTCAGTTTCCCTATATTCCTCCTATAAGTGATAACATTCAATATTTTTCTTTTTCCTTCTGACTTACTTACCATAATCCTTTTTCACTCCACCAATGCTTCTACAAATGGCATGAGTTAATTTTGATCCTGAATCATACTCCATTGTGATTATATACCACATTTTCTCGATCCAGTCATCTGCTTTGGGGCATTTGAGTTTTGTCCATATCCTGGCTATTGTAAATTATGCTGCAATAAACATAAGAGTAGAGGTTTCCTTTTGAAACAGTGTTTTGGAATCCTTTGGGTAGATCCCCAGGACTGGAATTGCCATTTTTCATTAGTTTGAGGGTCCTCCACACAGCTTTCCATAGTGATTGGACCAGTTTGTATTTGCAGTGGAAGTTTAGATGGAGCATCCATTTCAGAGAGAAATCTGGTTCTGCCTCATCACATTAAATTTCTGTATCTTTTGTCGCAGTGATTTTGCTCCTTATTAATATATAGAACTTCCCTCCATCCCTCCCTCCCTCCCTCCCTCC